>CM076660.1:1081086-1098007 GCA_038496675.1 Rachycentron canadum | reverse complement strand
CCATAAAAGGATCCACCCCTGATTTTCTTGTGAATGTGAACCTTCTCAAACTGATGATCAAACTAAAAGAGCTGAAGCTCAGACAAAACAATGGGCGACTGTCCACATATTTATGGCCCCGTTTGGCCTCTCAGTGTCCATCGTGTATTAGCTTCACGTGAGCTGTGGCTGCAGGTCTCACACTGTGAAGGTGACCCGGCTGATCTTCACGGTTCCTCGTGGAGTCCCGGGTTCCAGGAAACGCAGCACGTTCCCCACGTTGAGAGGCCTCCCTCCATGTGACGGTGAGGTCAGGGGGTCACGTCCAACACAAAGGGAAGGTTTTAAGAAATCAGCGAGTCTGGGGGAGACAGTGAGAAATGGTGTGGGTTTTTCTTGCGTTGTTTTTTTTTTTTCCTGGAGGCAGATTAGAGTCATTTGTGGGCTTGTTAGGTGAGCTTGTGGCTCGAAGGTTAATTCACTGAACCGGGCTGGAAAATGTCAGGCTGACCCTGAGCGCCGCGCCTCACCTCCACCCACCGTGGCCGTGTGCTGAGCACGTCCCAGGTGTGAGTGTGAGGGACAGTGTGAATGTAAGGCGGCGAGCCATGAAGTGACGTCACTGAAGCGTCTAAAAATAGCAGCTGGTGCAGGTTTGAATGACCTGCAGAGGTAAAGAGGAAAGTTTAGAGCTGAAAAAGCTTTTTCACCGAGCGTAGGTCAGTGTGAAGTCATGCTAACAGCACTGACCTGTCGAGTCTGACATGTTAAATGTGTTTTGCTTTTAGCCACTAAGATGGCTAGCCTGCTAATGAGTCAGCTCACGCTGTTAGCTTGATGGCTAGCCTCGTACTGCTACGTGCTATCTGCTACCTCGCCACTCTTCGGTGTGGCTCTCTTTGCACAGCCAGGGCTCCTTTTCCCGAAATGAAATGCAGGGCATGTGTGGGCCCCACGCTATGAGCCCCAGGTGGGGCCCCAGACAGACAGCCCACAACCAAAGTACAGCCACATTATGGGCATGCTATGGGCTGACAATGGGTCCCTGTGGAGGGCTTAGTGTGGGCAGCCCACACTTCCCACTGGGGCCCCACCTGGGCCCACTAATGCGGGGCCCGAGATGGAAAGGCAGACAGATTTTTATTGCTTTGAGGTTTTCTGGTGATTGTTTTAGTTTAGTGTATTTATTTATTTAAAAGGAACAATGCAATTTAACAGTTTCACCACAAGTTATGAACCTGATTTGTTGCTGCTGCTAATTTTCCACTCCAGCCTCTAGTTGGACTTTTACACTTGTGCAATTAAAACAGTCAGTTTTCATTATCATAAAATCACATCACACAACAAACATGAAAACAGAGTAAAATACCACAGAGAAATGCACTGATTGTGATGCAACAGCAAAAATAACACAAAACAACACAATTGTATCATTCAACTGGCTAAAAATATCACCATCATATAAAATATCATCATGAATCATCAGCCTGTTGTGAGTATTTTAATATTTCTTTGTGATAGATATGTATATATATAAATTTAAATTGTTGTTTTACATTCACATTCGATGACCACTTTTCCTTTGGATGTAATATCGTGTTCTACAAACTATCCTGTTTTCTAATATAACATGAAAATGACAACAAATAGTTTCCAAAGCTACACAATAATAGTATGCTGTAGTATTTTAGTGCTGAACGTAGAAACTAATCTCGTCTCCATAACCTGCAACTAGCTGTGATTCTTGTATCTCGACCGTCTTGACCCTGACAGGATGTAACCATGTTTGTGACTGTACAACTGACACTTTCCCACAACCGCACCCCCCGCAGAGTGTGGAGTATGATATGTGACAGATCAGCAGGCTGCAGGCGGGTAAGGCAGGTTTCTAAGCCTCCAGACACGGCGCTCCTGGACCTTCAGGGGTGTAAATGACCTGCAGAGATAAAGTCCAGACTCTCATCCGGTGCTGCTTCAAACTCAGGGAATTATTCTGCCTCGGCCTGTGTGTGTTTGTGTGTGTAGGTCTGTGTGTGTGTGTGTGGGAACAGTATTATGTGTGTGTGTTTTGTTCAGACAGCTGGTCCTGCTTTTTCTATGGGAAATGGATACCTGGCTCCGGCTGTGTGTACTTCTACATCTGTGTGTGTGTTTGGATTAAATCAACAAGTGACGTTTGAGTTTGGAGGAGAAGGTGGAGCTGAGGAGGAGTGAGGGGTGGATCTGACCTGCTCTGTACTCTATCCTGATTGGGTGCTACAGTCTGTCAATCACACTGTAGCCACGCCCCCCAATTAATCCCCTCCTTTCTGGTCTATTTTCCTCTAAATGGACCATCATTTAAAAAATGAACATCATGTTGTATTGAAGACTTGAAACAAGAGACTGAGACCATAAACTCATTAGGAAAACGTTTACTGAGCTAATGAATCAAGGGAGAAGTAGGGACATTTTCCCATAGACTTCAATACAATCTGACTTCTTTAACAACCAGTGGAGTCGCCCCCTGATGGCCATTAGAGAGAATGAAGGTTTAAGGCTCTTCAGCGTTTACAGACTTCACAGACCCAACTCCCTGCTCAAATCCTTGTTTCTCTCACACCGTCCTCTGCTTTTCTTTCATCCCTCACTTCCTCTATCCCTCCGCCGCCTCTCTGTCCTTCCTCATCGTGGGCCCGTCCTAATATTTATGCCACCGCTAAAAAGCTGTCATAACTCACGGCCCAAATATGGTCGTCCCTTCGGACCCCGCAGCCGCCCGCTCGTCCAAACACGGTCTCTGCCAGACGCGCTCTGTAAACTTCACCTCACGCCTCAGATTCACCACCAATATGAAACGATGATGGTCTCCAGAAGCTTTTAACGTCACCTCCTGGTGCAGCTTGGAATCTTATCCAGAGCTTGGAGACGTTTGATCAAGGTGTGCAAATAAAGAACCTCTTCATATATAAGAATTTAGGCCTTGAGTCATAATGTTTCCGCTCCTGAGCAGAAAAAACTCTACGTCAGAGACTTGGCTACATCAGGACGTATCAGTTCAGGGTTTATAAGGCCACACAGTGTCTGAGTTTATACAGAATGAACATTGTAGAGTCCAAATAAAATCTGACGTTAACCTCTGCACTTGGCGAGCGGAGCCGCTTCCATGGCAGCACATCAGCACATGAAAAGATTTGGTGTGATTGCACTTTCTGTGGTGATTAAGTTTAATTGCTCACATGTAGAAACTGCAGGAAATTAACAACAACACAGATTTTATGATTCTGTTCAATGAGGTGGTACTAAGAACAACACAATCTCAGACTCTGTGTCGATTTCAGGCAAGAAATACAAAAATGTAAACATTTACTTGGTATTATTTTTATGTATATTTGTAATTATTAAAGAAATGTGCTTTTCAGCAGCCATTTTGTTTAATATTATTACATCTTCCGCTCATTTTTGTGAATGCCTCTGTCTAATCCTTGATACAAATTAATGCTGACAATGGAGATTAGATTCCTTTAAGTTTTAATGTGTCTTTTAATTTGTAAACAGATGCTTTGATTTGAAGTGTTGATCTCCATCAGAAGATTTATTTGTGGTTTTAAGAACCAAGAACCATCTCAGTGTAGTTTTATATCTCTGGATCAGAGCCCTCTCTTCTGATATGTGGGCTGGGCTTGCAGTTGTGACATCACAAAGTCATAGAAGTCCTGCTGGCTGCGCTTTGGGGGCGTGGCTGAGGTCAGTGACTGCTTTGTTGTGACATCACAAAGTTCCAGACTGCTTTCCCGGCTGGTTTTAAGGTTCAGTTTCTGAATACAGGCTGTGAGCATTTCTCTGTGGACTGAGCTCTTTGATACTTTCACTGTATTAATATAGAACCTAGACCTGCTTTATAATCAAAGACCACATGGAGGTCTACCTTTAGACCGTATGGACCTTTAACATCTACCTTTAGACTGTATGGACCTTTAACATCTACCTTTAGACCGTATGGACCTTTAACATCTACCTTTAGACCGTATGGACCTTTAACATCTACCTTTAGACCATAGTGAACCTTTAAATACAAGCAAATCCTGCAGCAAATGAAAATGAAAAATGAAAAATTTTCTATCAGAGCATTTATCTTTCCAAATGAGACATATAAGCTGCTGTTTGTCCACATAAACAGACAACAAATTGCTCAATGATTTTACAGTGAAGTAGCCTCACACAGTGAAGTGCTTCTTGAGGATAAAGATGATTAAAACTGAAAATGAGGAAGTAGAGAGACACGAGGGCTCTGAGCCAAAAGTGATAGAGAGAATCGATGTGAAGGCTGGTGTTTATTCTGCAATGATCAGAGATGGGCCAAACTAAACAGCCATGTGGTGAGAAGGAGAAGAAGAAGAAACACACAGTTCCTCCTTGAGTCTCTGCAGCTTTGACAGAAAGATGGTGACACACACACACACACACACACACAAACAAACACACACACTGTCAAATACTCAAGTAAAGACCATCATCTGCTTTTAAACAGACACACACAGTTTTGGTTTTGCAAGTTGTGTGGTGAATTAATCTTTTCTGGGGCGGAAGCAGCAGAGTGAATGACAAGGGGGGAAGAGTAAGTGTGTGTGTGTGTGTGTGTATGTGTGTGTGTGTGTGTGTGTGTGTAACAGACAACAAACCACAGGGTTTAAACATGGGACAAAAATAGATGAAAATATACACATTCATTCTCCCATGAGGCCTCAGGGTTTGGGTCATCTCAGCATTCATCACAACAAAATGACCACATTCAGTATTTTCCCACACTGAGGCAAAGTTAATCTTTGTTGAGCTGTCCAGCTTCTCAGGTCTGTAAATATAAGCTGTTGTGGCACCTTTGAAGTGAAGCCAATGCTGAGGAGCCTTAAACCTTCATCCTCTAATGCCCATCAGGGGGCGACTCCACTGGTTGTTAAAGAAGTCAGATTGTATTGAAGTCTATTGGAAAATGTCCCTACTTCTCCTTGATTTATTAGCTCAGTAAATGTTTTCCTAATAAGTTTATGGTCTCAGTCTCTAGTTTCAAGTCTTCAATACAACATGATGTTCATTTTTTAAATGATGGTCCATTTAGAGGAAAATAGACCAGAAAGGAGGGGATGAGTTAGGGGGCGTGGCTACTGTGTGATTGACAGACTGTAGCACCCAATCAGGATAGAGTACAGAGCAGGTCAGCTCCACCCCTCACTCCTCCTCAGCTCCACCTTCTCCTCCAAAGATGGTTTTATTCTGGTTTCAAAAAACCAAGGTGGCCGACAGACAAATTCCAAACTGGAGGCTTCAAAACAGCAGCTCACAGACTGATGGGTGACGTCACGGTGGGTTGACACAATGTTTTGATCTTATAGAAAAGCAGAGTAGGCAAACAGAGGTGAAGCCTGTGGATATTTCTTCAGCCCCTTTTCTTCTGGTCAAAAAAACCTGCTGAGACTCTGTAACATCTGGCTTTTGTCGACAATGGAAAAGGCTACAATTAACATTCAAGCCCATTTTTTTTTTGAATAGACAGTGTAACAGTAGAAGTACAGTCGTCTGTTTGTGTCGTTGTCTTGAGGTTCCCACCAATATACCACCTGTTGCAACTGAATTCAATGAGCTTTCTTCAATGAGCTGTTTTTTTGTTGTTTTTTTTTTCTTTTGGACGTCGTCTGAGCTGTTTCTGTTTCAGTCTGGTTCAGGTTTCAGTCAGAGACTCTTGTGCTGAGCTTCACCAGGTGGCAATGAGAAATACAGGCATGTGGACAGAAATCCATGTGAGCATGAGCCAAGATTTGATTATTTCCCTGCTGTTTTCCGTCCCCCTCGCTCTTTCCCTTCCCTTCCTATAGACACTGTATGTCTCTCATCACGGGCTCCTGGATTTCATCAGTCGTATTACCTCATGCTTTCTTCCTGTATATACCCTCTCCTCCTTCCTTCTCCTCGTTCCCTCTCTCCTCTGTATTTGACTGTTTTCATAGGACAGGCTCAGGGGAGTGCTGAGTGTGTGAGGTCGTTTTATTATTCTGATTAAAGCTATGTTACAGTTTAAAAAATATTTCCAGATGTGACGTTGAAATAAAAAAGGAAAGGATTCTGATTTCACCACTCCACCAGGGGCAAAAGGATATTTCAGAAATGTGCTATTTACTGGACGGTTCCTCCTCCTGCACATATTCCTTCAGATCTCATGAATATTTTGCTCTATAGGACCCTCCAAATCATTTTTTATCAAAAATTGTTTGATTACTCAAGATGCAATCAGAGGAGGAGAAGATGAGAATGAGAAGGAAGTAAGTTTTCCTGTCCAGAATGAGAATGAGTGACTCTCTGCTCGAAACTGACAAGAAAAATAATGTGTCTCTGATGCTGCAGGGGGTGAGTCAGGAAGTGGCTTGGTTTGTTGAGCCTGTTGACCACGAGTGAGCGACAGATCGGTCATATCTCCCTCCACTGTCCTCAGTCCGAACAGGAAGACAAAATGAAAAAATCATTGTTCAAAGAGAATCCTGCATTTTCCTGTTCATTTTGAGGGAAAAGGGCATCGGCGCTTTGTACTCACGCAGAAGTGTGACATACTGAAAACTCTGTTAGTACCTAAACTAACTGGACCCACCATCCAACTTTGCAGGATTTGGGCTGTATTGAAGTGTCTAAGGGGCAGCCATGATAAGAGCAGATCGAATCCTCTAAATGATGAGGAAACGAGCTTCAGTGCTTCCAGTCCTATGTCCTTTAGGATACACTGGTTCCTTTACAAAAGCAAAGGAGAAAATGCCGTCCCAGCAGCATGACGCACCATAAAGCTTTGGAGTCACGTCTCTACGTGGGACACTCCTATTGGCTCCAGTGGGTGATGTCACAGCCAATCAGAGTGTCTCCTTCAGAGGCCTAGCTGTCAGCTGCTTGTAGCCAAATTTAATGGGATCAATCCTGTATTTTTCTGATCTCAGATTGAGGAGAAGTTGCTCTGAGTTTATTGTAGTAACAGAATAAAGAGAGAGAGACATGGACAATAAGATATTTAGAGCATTAGAGGCTTTGGAGCTGATTTTTCATCATTACTGCTCCAAAGAATGAGCAGAACTCTGATCAGATAAAGAGAGAAACTTCAAATCAGCTCTAGAACAACACAAACACATGTGTGGAACTTTCTGTGTTGAAGTTTTCTTTGGTTATTCTGGTTTACAGTGTTTTTATCTAGAAAATAAGGAGAAATTCACTGTGTTTTTAGTTTCCTCTTGTTCTCTCTGCTGTTTACTTCCTTTAAGCTCCTTTCAAGTCGGATAATCTCGCCCACATCAGAATGGGATGTGTATATTCTGCTTGCTTTTCCCAGTTTGTAACAAAATGTCTGCACCATTTCATCAAAGTGAACGATTTCATTACTGAACGCATCATTTTCTGACTTATTTGGTGTCTTGGCATCTAGATTTTCACATAAATTTTTATCGCACTGAGTAAACTTTGACTACACAACAGAGGTTTGTGGGAACTGACCCATCAGGAGCTTGTTTGTGTTGATGAAGTTAAAAAAAGCAGCTGCTTGTCTCTCAACAATGAAAAGCATATGGGGTTCTATTAAATCATTGGGGGGGTATGAATAGGGAAACAGGCAAAATGTGCCATCTGCAGAGGCCGGGGTCCCATAGCCCCACAGTATTTATTTAGTTGGGTTTATTATCTTGGAGGAAATGTGCTTTGGAGGGGGTGGGGGGCTGAGGGACCTGAGAGGTGCTCAGAAAGACCCAAAATGGCAGCTTTTCTCATTACCTTGCTGTAGATTTTCAGAGAAGAGGGGTGTGGCAGTAAATCAGGGCAGAGCAGAGGAAAGGAGCTTATCTGAAATGATTCTGCTCTCTCGGAGCAGCAGGGCGTCCTGTGGCTCAGAGCCTGTTTGTTAAAGGTACAACATCCTGCTTTTCATCTGGAGGCAGCAACAGTTTTGCCATCTTGACTGAAACTGGAAAAACTGAGATTTCAGAAGGTTGTTGAACTGGTTTGAATTAAAGCTCCTCCAGACATGTTTTTTTTTAATCCTCTGCCATGATTAAAATTTGTATTAATGTGGTGGAAACTGTGTCTGAAACTAATCTACTTTTATTACTGATAGAGAAACCTGAGTCAGGTCACCACCACCTGGTTGCCCCAGAAAGTATGAAAATGGTGAGAGGAGGAAACATGAGAGACATGAAGCCTCAGTCAGACCCAGACTCAGAGACTGTTGAGACCAGAATCAGAGACCAGCAGACGCATCAGAACAGTTGGCGTCATTAGCACTTTTTATTTGGTTATATTGTTTGTTAGCTTGTATAAAGACACTGGGCTGTAGATCAGGAGGCGACTCCACTGGTTGTAAAAAGAAGTTTTGTCTATGTGAAAATGGTCCTAATTCTCAGTTGATTTATTACCTCAGTTAATGTTTTCCTAGTGAGTTTCTAGTTTCAAGTCTTCTTCAATAGAACATGATGTTCATTTTTTAAATGATGGTCCATTTAGAGGAAAATAGACCATAAAGCAGGGGATTGATTAGGGGGCGTGGCTACTGTGTGATGGACAGCCTGTACCACCCAATGAGGATAGAGCCTCAGAAACTGGATGCTTCAAAACTAACATGAATCCAAGGGGTTGTCACTTGCTTGTAACTGGCAGTGGCTGACACAGCATTAGTGCTAATGCTAGCTCTCTGCACCAACAGATGTGTTCAGGTGTTTTGCCCTGCAAAACAAACAGGGGCTTTTTAAAATACCTTTACTCAAAGATAAATAAAAACAAGACTTGAGACAAAATGCTTTAGAGATTGATGAAATAATTCATGAAGCACAATATGAGCACAGGTGACAGCTCTTACTAAAATAAACATCTGTGAATTGTTACCTAGCTTTGTAAATAATAGTCATAATGGAGGAGGAGAAAAAAAAGTTCGATTTAACTTTTTAATTTAACGTTTTATATTTCTGATGCTTGTACGTCTTTGTGTATACACTCATGTAACTGCAACTACATGTGAGCTCTATATCAGTAAACAGGAGCAACCGGAGTTAAATATTCACTTCACTGAACATTTACAACACATGAATACATATGAACCCCCCCCCCTCCTCACTCCACTCTTTTTGCATACTCAATTTTCCTTCCCCCCTGGTACGAAAGTGGAAAGAAAACATTTGAAATGTTGAACGACTGACTGTCTCCCAACACGAAGAATCAATTCCTGATGCACACAGTGAGCGAGAAATAATCCCAGAACGAACAGAAACCCTTCAAGCCTGAAGAGAAACACACTGAGAGAAACATTATTTGCATTTTTTTCTTGTTTTAAGCACAATGCTGAAGCTTTTATCCAAAGACACTTTGGCCCGAAAAGACATTGCCGATGGGCTGATGAACAGTCAAATCACCTATAATTAGCTTGTTTTCAGAACATTGAAGCTCAGTCTGTGATGAGATGTTTTTATTTGCAGTTTAGCCACATTTTTTATTTTTGATTCTGGACAAAGCGGTCAGAAAATCTATGATAATCTATTACTGACGTAATGGTCAAGCTGACATGAAAAATGGCAGAAATAGACATTTCGTAGAAACAGCAAGCAACTTGCTCACATTTACAGACTCTGCTATAGTGAGCGCTGAACGCCAGTGAGCAGCACTTAGCAATTATGGGAGGCCCAAACAAGACACTGGGAACTCTTAAAGCTGCACTAATCATATATATTACACAACATAACATCTTCCAGCTCATTGTTTTGGAAACTCACAGCATGGTTCACCCTGACCGCTGATCAACCTCATTTCCAGTTGCAGCAGAAAAGCTCTGTCCACCACACTCACCTGCCCTGGGTCACATGACAGAGAGACAGCAAGAAAGAGTAACAGCAACTAGTTGATTAAAGTACTTGGAGCATTTTCAGCCTAGAAGGCACAATCCTGTCACTTTCCGATACCGAGTCAGAGGGCGCAATTTAACGTCTTGTTTTGCAAAAGCAGCGATGGCTGAAGCCTTTGGTGACACCGGTTGGTAAACAGCTGTTTCACTATCAAGGACCACTCCATCAACAGGCTAAGTTGGATGGGTTTATTGGAAAACGTCGATGGCAGATGCTCTTTGACCCGTGATCTTTCGGATGCAGTGTGCGGAGGCTTCAGGCAACGGCGAACCCACTCAGGGTCCTGTGAGACAGGGAGGGGGAAGAAACCCAGAACTTGTAGGGGCCACAGACTACAAGACCACAAGAGAGTAGAGGGTTAGGTTGGTTGTGGAGGAGGTGTGGGTGAAGTGTGTTCCTGCTCTTGATACTTCACTGTGAGCTTCAATAATGCTAACGTTAGCTATGTAGCAATGGTAAAACTTAGCTCCTTTAAGCAGAGCTTAACCACAGAGGCGGCAGGTGAGAGAATGGCTACAGGGACTAGCCAATCATTACTAGGCTAAACAAGATTATACAGTGTCCCATATCCATACTGTGCACCACCTCTGTACAGCCTGTGCTCCACATGAAGCATCATAGTGAGCTGTGCCAACAGGATTTATCTTCTTGGCACCGTGGATATTTGATATCTGAAGTTTAAGGACAATTAATCCAGCTGTTGGCCACAGAGACGCTAGCATAGCTAAAATAATCAAACAGAAAAATACTTAGACATCAAGATACAGCTGCAACAAACTGACGCCAAGCTACAATTACGAGAGGATATGATGGACATCTACAGCACTTTTGGTCATTTCAAAGTTTGAGAACCTCTCCGTGAACTGCTGGACTTCTTGACCGCCTGGAAAAAGCCGCTGCTTTTCTGAACCTGCCCGTTTCACTAAAGGCTGAGCAGACAGCGTTTGTCGAAAGGCAACGCAATTTGTGTGGCGCGTCAGGAGGCGGTGATGGTGTTTTGGAGAGCTGTGCACTCGGATAAGAAAGAAGTGAGTATCTGAACTGTGGAGCATGAGATGAGATTTTTGGTCAGAATCGATTCGGTCGAATTTTGGACGGAGATGAAGGTTAAAAAAATCACATTTTGGACTTTTGATAGTGAAATTCTTCATGGTCACTTCCACTGGGAAGTTTGTCCACGTCGTGTAGCTGTTGGTTCAGAGAACACAGAAAACGATGACACTGCAGATATTTAAACACACAGATCCAAAAAAATACACTGAATTTTGTATCAAGAAAAACTATATATCATTAATTATAGTTATATTGTTATAGTGATAGTTTTAGTTATTTTGTTGTTTTTGTTGAAGTTAAATGCTTTATAATTTAAATGCTAATGAACTAATTCATCTGGCTAATAATTTTAGAATAAAAACTAAATATGATGTATTCATCTGGTCTGAGACTGAAGCTGCTCAGTGTGTACATGCTAACTCTCAACAGAAGGGAAAATGAGGTCTGTTCGGGGGCAGCGCTGTGCGAGATGACTTGCTGCCGTCTGCCTAACCAACACAATGCTGCTGTCCTGCATTGTCCCTGCCAATTTGTTGGCTTTGCCGTTATCATGTGTCCCGCAACAAGATTGGAAAAGTAGCAAGAAAGAAATAAACAGCCATTTCTTTTTTTTCTCCCCCCCCCCCTTTTTTTTGTCCCCTGGGTAACGGTACGCAAAGTTATTCAGCCACAGATACACAAATGATGGCAGAGTCCAGGGATTTTTTTCCCCACAGATATGAAAATTAACATAACCTCCATTCAGGTAGGCAGCACACGCTGGAGGAAGCCTTCACTGGGGAAACAACAGCAGGAGCGAAACACTGAGACGAAAGGTGCAGAGCTGTGTTTTTTCTTCTCTCTCTCTTTTACAGCAGATAAAAACAAAAAGCTCAACATTCAAACATTCTGTGGACATGAAAACAGACAACACAAACCACAGCAGGGCTTTAGTTTCAACCGGGGCCTGCAGCAGGAAGTCGAACAATGACACAGGGGGAATTAATTAAAACAACAAGACGAGCTAATCAGGGCCGAAAGGCACGGGATGAGCTGGTTTGACAGGCTGAATATTGTTCTAAAGAGCTAACAGTTTCCAGACGTGAACTCAGACAGGTTCTGTGGGGAGAGGAACAAACTGCAGGTGAGTGAACACAACATCACGGACACCTGTATCAACTAACACAATGAGGTACAAAATAAAATGATATAATGACTGAACCAATGACAGTCTCAGAAAAACAGATTCAGACAGTCAGAGATTCAAACGTAGCAAACATAAGGAACCAACCCTTAACTCATCCCCTGCTTTCTGGTCTATTTTCCTCTAAATGGACCATTTAGAGATGTTCATTTAAAAAATGAACATCATGTTGTATTGAAGACTTGAAACTAGAGACTGAGACCATAAACTCAGGCTGCATTCGAAGATCGAAATCGAAATCGAACTAGACCCATTTCAAAGGCTCCTTAACATGCAGCCGACAAATGTTTCCCCCCTTTCCTGGGAAACATGGATCCAACAGGTGGATCCTTCGTGGCCCAACCAGTCCCAAACAAAGTTACGTGTTTCCAGGCCCGGGAACGGCGGGAACAGCTGACGACGCAAAGCAAAGAGCACCTGTCGACCAAACCGTCTCACTTCAGCTCAGGCTTCACTGTCTACGATGGCTATGAATGACCACATCATGGAAGATACATCCTCTGAAGGATGCAGCCCCTGAACTGGGACACAACTGAGGCTGATGGGAATGTGGACACAACCTGTTGGGGGCAGTGAAACTGTTTCAACCAGTTTCACTGCCCCCAAGTGGCCAAAGAAAATCAGCTCCTGAAGGTTTAAATTCAGTTTGTGAATTTAGAAAAGAAATCTGACCGAGCAATAACCAATAACACGTATCCTAAACATTGTTATGGTTCCCATAATGCATTACTGCCGTTAAAGCTTTTTCCTGTAGTTTTTTTCGTGCAGACGATTCACATGCTCATGTAAATGCTCTATTAAAGCTGTGGTTCCCCTGAGGAAGATCTTTACTCTGGTGGTTTGGTGGCTTCTACCTGCCTGTGTCACTGTCATTCGCATTATCACAGGACAGAGCACTTTGTCTGCTTTTATGGCTTCATTCTGAAGCCGCTAACTGATGAGCAGATGCTAAATGGCTCTTAGAAACAGTAAGTGAGCGTCTATATTCACTCTGCGTCTGCTGGTGTGTGTGTGTGTGTGTGTGTGAATGACTACGGGAGGATTGGCCGCCTGCCCCGTCGTTCAGGAACTTCTCTGCTCGAGTACAGACTCTTGTGTCAAAGAGCCAGAAGCCTTTTGGCCCTAAAAGGAGTCGTCACGTCGCAGCGAAGATGAACATCTGTGGTCAGGTTTGTGTCTGGATGAAAAGCTCCCACGCTGAACCTGGCATCTTCAAAACAAAAGCTTTCCCTGGCGTCATTTCTCAGCTGGAGGGTGACGAGGTCTGTACGCAGTCGTTTGTCAGACATGTCCGATGTGTTTAGTGTGGCGTGCTGCTCTTGTGACCTTTGAAATTAGTGACATATAATCAGGGCTACTGTCATTATTTCCATCACCATTGTTTTGAGCAGTAATGATGAAAAATCAGCACCAAAGCCTCTAATGCTCTAAATATCTGATTGTCCATGTCTCTCTGTCTTTATTCTGTCACTACAATAAACTCAGAGCAACTTCTCCTCACTCTGAGATCAGAGAAATACAGGATTGATCCCATTGACTTTGGCTACAAGCAGCTGACAGCTAGGCCTCTGAAGGAGACACTCTGATTGGCTGTGACATCACCCGCTGGAGCCAATAGGAGTGTCCCATGTAGAGACATGACTCTGCTGTTTTCTAATCCTTTACTCTCTGTTCTTTAAATTCACTCCTTCTGTTTCTTGGCTTTCTTTCCTTGACTAAGATCCACAGGTGAACAGATGGGGCTTTTTCTGTCCCAGAGAAATATATCCTGAGCTGTCCTCCCCACCTGTGTCCTGCAAGACAAAACAATAAGTTATGGTAAAGGTGCACAGGTTCCTGTAAGTCGATGTGCAGAAACTCTGGTGGGAGAAACTGACAGTTAAAAGATCAGTCTGGCCACGAAGAGACCAAAACTAATGATGCGTTCGTCCATTTTTCAATACTAATCTTTAAGAAGCCGACTATTAGCTTTTTAAATAAAAGCTCAGTAATTATGAGCAACAGCTGGACAGTGCCACTTTAGGAGGACGTCGTGCATTTGTTGGGGACTATTTTCAGCAGTGGATGAATCCACATCTTGTTTTCTGATGAGTATTTGTGCAGCAGGATGATGTATGAGCAGCTGTGGCACAACAGTGTGGTTCATTGTTGGGTTTTTTTTATAGTTTTTGAAAACAATTGAGTTCAATGGGTCAGAGGAATAAGATTTATGAGGTTGTGGATCCACACAATACTTGATATTAGGATTCATGGTTTCAGTTTCTGCTTTTTCATGGGGTTTGACTGAGGATTAAAAAAGTAGAATATGACCAACTTATCCTTTAAGAACTTCTAGCTGCGACCAAACTGACACGTGGAATGAAAATGACTAAAGTTTGTTCATGCTGATCATCAGACGAGGAAATTCACTTTGCATTTCGTGATGTTTGCTCATTGTTTGTCTTCTAAAGTCACGTCTGGCCACATCCGGGGACGCAGGCATTCAGGTTGTCCATCCATCCGTCCCATTCTCGTGGACACGATATCAGCGCCTTGAGGGAAACCTCAAGAAATCTCAAGTTTTTCTGAAATAGCAGTGGTCCAGGTCATTAGGCAACAGGAGCAACGCAGTGTTCGGGGCGGGAACAGCTGATGAAGCAAGGCAGAAATCCTCCGTAGACCAGACCGCTTCATTTCAATGTGGCCTTCGTAGACTTCATAAACCTCATTCTCCGTAGGAAACAACCCCTGAATTCAGGCTCAGCTTTGGACTCAAGGACGATCTGAATAGAATTTGGGGCTCGAAAGTCAAAGGCTCCTTAACACAGTGTCTCAGGAACTCTTCAAGGGAATCTCTTCACAATCTGACCGAAACGTCCACTTGGAACCAAGGATGTCCCAATTAGATTATGGCGCTTTAAGGTCAAACACGTTGGCCTTCACACATCAGTTAATAGATGAAATGAATCTGGAAAAGCAGGGATGTAACTTGAAACAAGTACGAGTGGTACACAACAGAAAAGTGGTAAAAAAACTTTGTTGGATAGATGAGATAAAAGCTAGCAGGAGTAGTTCAACCCTCCTGAAAAGGAAAAGAAAGAAATCAACTCTAAATCACTTTAACTGAGTCAATTAATCAAATCAAATATATCTAGCATATCATGGAGATCATGCTGCAAGTAAGAGCCTGGATTCGTGTCTAAAATGTGTCTAAAGTGCTTTAATAGTTTCCAGTGATGTAAAAAGAGCAGGGCTGTTTGCTAAAACAAAATCATTACACATATTCCATCATAAATCTCTCTAACAGCTCTGTGGCTCTCCCATGGTTTCCTGATAAAGCTTCACTTCTCTGTACATGTTCACTGCTTAATGTTAAACAAGACAGATGATCATTTCCTCCATTACATTGCATCACATTGTTAATCCCAAACCGGCTCCTTTCGTAACTCTTGATCGCCCGAATCATCCGTCTTCAATAATGAGTTTACTTTGACGCCGGCAGCCCGATTTGTCAGAGTTGCTGTGTGGAGGTTGTGAGGTCTTCGTTTTCCCTCCGGGAGGACACCGTCTACCTGTCTGAGCCCAGCTGTGCCAGACTGATTCCTCGACGCGGCGGACGGGACCTCGGCTGCAGCCCTGAGCGTTTTTCATCAAGTCATACAGTAATTCAGCCGCGTTGCATCAAATTGTTCCTCATTCCAAAAACTGGAGAGGTTGCTCAGTACGCTGGGAGCAATTTCACAATTTCCCTCTTCACACTGTAACACCTCATGTTTAGTGCGTAATTCTCGGAAAACCGTTCTGGGGTTAGTTCACAGTAATTCAGGACTTTGTTCTTGTGAAGTCTGACAGATGAAAGGGAAAATGAAGGTGTTGGTTTGATTTGTCTCCACTCTCTTGAGGATGGAGCAGGATTACAGCCACACAGAAAAAATAATAAATAAATGAAGAGGAGATTTCTTTCATGGCAGGGTCTGTAAGCTGGGCAGTCTGGCTCCCACATCAATCCCGGTCCTGATCCTGGAGTCTCTTTAATACAACGGGCCGAGGATTACTCATGTCCTGCTGCGTCATTGGCTCCCACCGCTCGCCGCTGTGGCTGCGAACCCCTCCACCGATTCATCTTCATGCAACATGCATGTGGCCGCGGCAGATAAAGTGGAGACGCAGCGCCGGTGTTGCCCCTCCCCCACTCGGCGGTCCCTGGCGTCGTCTCGGTTTCTTCGGCCACCTGTGTTTTTTCCAGCCGTCCATCGCTCATCACTGCCTGTTTGTCTTTTGTCCTCCTCTCAGGGCCATGTCTGGCCTTTCCCTCCTTCTTCTTCTTCTTTTCTCTTCATCTGTTTCCTCTTCCGTGTCCTCATCCGTCATCAAAAATGGCCCCTGCCACCACTCTCTGCATCGAAAGGTCCTGTTTGGTGTCAGTGTTACAAACTGGACGCTTCACACTGACGCTTCCTGACTTCAGACCTAATTAACATAGATAAATGTAGAAATGCATATATAGATAAATCATGAATAAATATTTAGATAAGTAAATAAATAAATGTAGAGAAAGAGAAATAAATAAAAGTAAAATACAGAAATTGTACATTTTTATTGCCAAAAAGTTTTTTTGTCCCTCAGTTGCTTTTTGTCCCTCTTTTCTTCCACTATAATGACCACGGCCACTAGAGGCCGTCAAACAATGAAATACAACCGTGGGTCATAATCAGACAACCTGCAGGCTCAGTTTTCACAGTTTGGACTCTGACAAGTGGCTGCAGCAGAGGAGAAACAGTTGTCCCTCCTACGTCACTTCTTATTTTAAAGTGGCCACCCCAGGGGCCCTGGAGGACCC
>CM076660.1:1064516-1076094 GCA_038496675.1 Rachycentron canadum | reverse complement strand
TCCATACGGTCTAAAGGTAGATGTTAAAGGTCCATACAGTCTAAAGGTAGATGTTAAAGGTCCATACAGTCTAAAGGTAGATGTTAAAGGTCCATACGGTCTAAAGGTAGATGTAGGTTCTTCACAGAGAAATGCTCACAGCCTGTATTCAGAAACTGAGCCTTAAACCTTCATCCTCTCTAATGACCATCAGGTGGCGACCTGTTAAAGAAGTCAGATTGTATTGAAGTCTATGGGAAAATGTCCCTACTTCTCCCTTGATTTATTAGCTCAGTAAACGTTTTCCTAATGAGTTTATGGTCTCAGCCTCTAGTTTCAAGTCTTCAATACAACATGATGTTCATTTTTTAAATGATGGTCCATTTAGAGGAAAATAGACCAGAAAGCAGGGGATGAATCAGGGGGCGTGGCTATATTGTGATTGACAGACTGTAGCACCCAATCAGGATAGAGTACAGAGCAGGTCAGTTCCACCCCTCACTCCTCCTCAGCTCCACCTTCTCCTCCAAATATGGTTTCTTCTGGTTCCAAAAAACACAAACAGCCTTTATATCTCTGAGCTCTGTGATATCCATGGTTTTATGGACTAATTAAACGAATATTTGTGTAACAAATGTGAGAGATACAGAAAAACACGCAGCCTAACAAAACTGCAGTTCTCAGATTCTTGGTTTCTGTTTTTGTTTTTGTTGTTGCCTCTGATTCAGAGCTGGCAGCTTTTAAAAGCATCGCACAAACTCCACCCAGCTGCTCCATCACCACCTGGCCGGGAGCCCTTCAACAACACAACACAGCGCTGTGTGTGTGTGTGAATGTGTTAGCATCTGTGCGGAGCATCTCTCTCCCTATTTCTGTGTCTATCAAAGTCTAAACACTCTTGTCGATACATCAAACAATATGCAGATGTGAGCGTCACATTATTTGTAATTATAAATAACTTTTCTCCCTCATGTGAGGTCAGAGCTCGCAGCTCATCTTGGATGGTGTTCAATGACTCTTCATCAAAAACGCCTTTGTAATTTTATTCCAAATAAAGACATCCACAGTTCTAAAAATGTGACAGCATCACTGACGAATTGATCGCTGGCACGAAAACCTGGTCTCATTTACCACAGTGATGATTAAAACTTTAGATTTAGACATTTGTGTGAATATGTGCGTGGCTTCTGAAAGGATGCAGCCATCTTCATAATCGCCGCCATAATCATCTGTCTCATCTCTGTCATCGTTGTCTCAAATGAGCGGCGGCTTCTCTCCTGTAATGGATGGAGACATTCAATGTAAAATTACCCCGAATGTAGTCCACCATCTGTTACAGCCAAAGTCCTGATTGTCGTCATCATCATCAGTATCATCATCATCGTCAGTGAATAATGGACAACCACCAAACAGGGTTGGCCTCTGCCCAGCATGCCCAGGTTTTTAAAATAAGTCCGAGCCCAAAACAGCAGACGGAGCTTCACTGAGTCAGAGCAACGACAGGAAAAAAAACCTGACGAAACAAAGAATAAAAATGTTTCCAAACAAATCTGGTTGAATATTGTTGGTCACCAAGCAAACAAAGACTGTGGAATGACATTTGAGTCAATGTTTGATAAATGAATCCATAAATAAAGCTATGAAATTAATACATTAGGTAATAAATGTAGAAACATACAAATATATATATACATAAACATATAAGAGATGGAAATAAAACGAGCTGGGAAATAAATTAATGTGGAATTAAACAATAAAATGACCTTGAAATAACTCATTGTTGTGTGGCAAACGATGGTTCCTGTTGTTGTAGCAACCTTTTTTTTCACAGAGACCTGAGGTTGTTATCAGTTGTCAGCAAACACCCGATACTTAAATTTGAAGAATCCGTCCATAAACTCATTAGGAAAACGTTTACTGAGCTAAGAAATCAAGGGAGGAGTAGGGACATTTTCCAATAGACTTCAATACAATCTGACTTCTTTAACAACCAGTGGAGTCATTAGAGAGAATGAAGGTTTAAGGCTTAATTTTAAAGTCTACACCCTTTTTTTATGTACAGTCTTTGTATTAAATAAATAAAAACAGCAATGAAATAAATAAATGTTTTAATCTATAAATACATGTATTTCAGGGGACTTTTATTTTTTAATTCCAGATGTTTGCTCAGTTATATTTATTCATATATTTCTACCTTTGTTACCTAATTTATTAATTTCAGGATTTATTTCATAGCTGCTTTTATTGAGTTATTTTGCTACAACCAACTGTGTCAACATCCGGTAAAGCATCATGTTTGCCAATAAAATCACTCAAGGTTCCACTTTTTAATCTCACTGTTGTAATTAAAACCTGTACAACTGTACAAGACGTTACAATCATCATCTTCATCATTGATCCTCATGAGTTTTGCCGCCTCTGGCCGTCTGGCTCCCGACTGCTGTTTGTCTGTCGCCATGACGAACCCTCCGATGGCGGCGACCACACATGTTGGTTTGTGTTGAGACTCAGACACCAAACATATGGCATCATGGGTAGTGTGTCTGTTAAATGTGCCTGTTATTTCTTAAAGCAGAGCCGCGGCCTGCGGGTAGAGTGAGCGAGGGGAGGTAAAGCGTCTCCAGAGTCCATTTGGGATGAAATATGTTTTTTTGTTTTTTTTTCCAGTTCATATTTGTTGTCTCTGTCTTTGCCTCCCTCTCACTGCAGTGACTCTCTGGTCATTAACAATCCCACTGTCTGTGTTTCTCTCTCAGGTTCTTTCTCTGCCTCTAGTCTCGCCTTTTTCTTGCTAACTCGCTGTAATGATTTTTCTGTGATATCACACAAAAACATTCAGCACTTGACGTGAGTTTGATAAGTTCTTCTCTCTGTTTTTCTGCACTTTTGCTTGAAAACCACTGCATCAAACCCAGGACCCAACAACCCCTTCAAAACAATGCTGTTCAGTTTATTAACATATAAGATCTGTGTTTAAATTTAGATAAAAACTACTCACTGTAATAGATCAAAGACTGAAAGGAAGCAAACTAGGAAATTTCCTGTTTACAGGAAGCAGAAAAAAATCAAAGCCACATCCTCTAATTCATCCCCTGCTTTCTGGTCTATTTTCTTCTAAATGGACCATCATTTAAAAAATGAACATCATGTTGTGTTGAAGCCTTTAAACTAGAGACTGAGACCATAAACTCATTTACTGAGCTAATAAATCAAGGGAGAAGTAGGGACATTTTCCCATAGACTTCAATACAATCTGACTTCTTTTAGACCCAGTATCGTCGCCCCCTGATGGTCATTAGAGAGAAAGCAGGTTTAAGGCTCTAAAACATTGCACAGCTTCGCTTTTTTGTGATCGAGGGTGTGCCCCCCCACCCCCTGCCCCCCATTAGGGTTAGCAGTATAGGTGGATGGAGGCTCCTCCCACTTTGCTGTACAAATGTAGTTGCTTCAGTTGAGGCATTTGGCCTCATGAACATTGCACTTTCCCATTGCTAAACGTGACTCAGTCTGTCAGTATGTTGTTATTATTAATGTAAAAGGTTGTCATTTAGGATCTTTTAGCTGAAAAGTTATGGCCTACTTTACATTCCTGCTCACCATTTTAAAACCTTTAGACTCGTCTCTACCTTCCAGGAAGCCGCTGATTTGCATTCATTTCTGTAATTATATAAAAATCCATTTGCAGAAACTTGCTCTCTGGGTAATGGATTTGCATTAAAACAAACTCCAAAACTGAGAACTTTCATATCATGAAACAGAAAATCAGCAACGAAGCCAAATATATAATATATAGAAGCAATAAAGCAAAAAAAGATATAACTTTGGGATTTTATCTCTTAAGTTCAGTAGAGCCCCTGTCCACATACTGCAGGTCTGGTTTTGTGTTGCTGTAGTATTTTTATATTATTTTATATTTATATATATTATATTGTGCTTCTTTGTGGCAGTTTGAGTCTTTGCTGTTTCAACATGATATGAATCCTCTAAGATCCATAATGAAATAGTTTTCCCAGTTTTCTGTGGAAGGGCTGGACTGGACCTCAGCCCCAGCCAACGTCTTTGAAAGGATCAGACTATGAGCCAGACCTTATCAGAGACTCACCCCAGAGAAAAAAGAAAGAAGAGTTTGCAAAAATCTATAATGATATTAGGTATGAAGCCCATCTACGGTGGCCCAGAGAGCTCAGGTCATGAAAGCTACGTCTCCCAGAATGCATTGGACACCAAATGGTACAGACGGTACAAATGTGTGATCCAGGCTCGAAGCTGGAACAGTTTTCACCCAAGGACTTTTACGATATAACTTTATTTTCTGATATTTTCTCAGGCGAAACAGCGACCATCTGAATTATGAATTTTAAATTTGGTCAGGAGTTTTCAGAGGCATGAGGACCATCCCGCTGAGTGGCACTGGCGGCCATATCGGCAGCTCCCTGCCCAGCCCCCGAGGTCACCAGCGGGTTCGTGAGCGCTGTGGTCCCGGTAGAAAAGTGTTGTCTCTGCAGCTCTTTGGTCATTCACTGGAGACTGTGCTGTTTTGAAAAGATGAAACATAAATAAAGATAAAATTCTTCTCCTGAAAGATGAAGTCTGGTCTCTGAGTTGAAATATAACATTTGCTGCTGCTGTTGAATCTGAAAAGGTGAAGCTAAAAATATGTGATTTCCTGGATATTTTCCAACAGCGCCTCTGATATGCACAACCATATTTCAATAAAAATGAATACGTCTAAGCAAAAATGACAGCCAGGTAAAGTTGTGTTTAAGTGGAATCCGTCCCGAACTGAGCTGCTGATATCAGGAAGAACAAGTCTGGAGTCTGGACTTGTTGAACTTGTGAAGTTCGAAGTACGGGAGTCTGAATACAGCGTACTGTCCATGTACCTGTCACTTTTTGTGTCCCCTGGAAAGAAGATATTTGGTTGGTTTGTGGCTGAATACAATACATTTTGTGCACAAAAGAGCGACTGTGGACTTTATCCCGCATAATTAAGGAAGGTTTTTTCCTCATTGTTATATCCCTGAATGCTCTTGTGGCTGGACGGAGCAAATCGCTGCTGCCCGACGCCAAAACCTTGAGATTGTTGCAGCAGCAGATTAATACCTGGGGTTTCAGACGGACATGTTAAACTGTCACATGTGGTGCCTTGATGCTCTTGGCCATGACATGTAAATGGCTGTGGTGTGGGCGTTATAGTACACTTAAGTGTCCTGATAAATAACACACTTGTGTATTGTCTCTTACATAACAAGTGTTGTTATGGAGGTCAAACAGACATTCCACACATTCCCTCCTCTGTTATGAGGCTGTTAATGTGGCTCATATTCCTCTGGTGTCGGTAATGGACTGAGGTGACACCGGTCGCTGCCAGGGTCAGCTCAGGTCCAACTGCAAACCGAAGGCGCTATGGAAGCAGCACTTTAACGCCACAGAGGAAGTGACTCGTGATGCCAGGTTAAAGCAAGACGGACAGAGCTCCTCCTCCTCCTCTACCGCTGGTTAAACATCCAGCTCCGTGTGTGAAGTTCGACACAAATCTACACAACTCCGCATTGATGAAAGCCTCAACAACAAGAGATAGATAATGTGATGTCCTGGCCAGAGTGTGTGGTCCCTGGTTTCTGACTTTGAGAGAGTATTGGTTTCGACTTAGATACGATATATGAAATCTTATCTCCTTTAAGTGAAGCCGATGGAGATCATCACCGGGGTGAGTCCAGGTTTCATGGAAGCCGTCCACTGTCCTGGTTCTCATTACATAGCGACGTGGCCCCGTAAAACCTCCATCGTCGCCGCGGGGATGGACGAGACGGGCAGGGTGCAGCCGAGGCGAAGCGGGAGACTGAAAAACAATCTGTTTGTGTCTGATTCGGGTGACGCGCTGCTCGGAGGGAGCTCACCGTCTGAGGATCAGATTTAGAGGCGTGCTGGTTTGGAAAGTAAATCATATGTATGAGGTTTGTTTTTGTTTGTCTTTTTTACTTTGGAGATGCCGTTTGATTTGTTGTTGGAAACTTGTTGAGTATGGTTTCCAGGAAATGTTGGAATACTGTTATTCAGAAATACTAACAAAAATCAACACATACCTTTTCACTTTTAACCACTGCGACCAGTAGTATCACTTTCTGAAGTTATATTACCACATATACTTTGGTCAAATGCATTAAAATGTATTCTACTGCTTTAGAAAAATTAATCTTCAAAGGTTTGGATTTTAGAGCCTCTCATAACTGCTAATACATGCTAATATGTAGCCTAGCATGTTAAAAGCTAAAACAAACTTTAACTTAAAGCTAAAGTGTCTGTTAAAGGAGCCATTGGTAAGTTTTGCTCTTGCTACATAGCTGTCAGCTGCTCATATGGTCGAAGTCAATGGGACATGGACAATGAGATATTTAGAGCATTAGAGGCTTTGGAGCTGATTTTTCATCATTACTGCTCCAAAGAATGAGCAGAACTCAGATCAGATAAAGAGAGAAACTTCAAATCAGCTCTAGAACAACACAAACACATGTGTGGAACTTCCTGTGTTGAAGTTTTCTTTGGTTATTCTGGTTTACAGTGTTTTTATCTAGAAAACAAGAAGAAATTCACTGTGTTTTTAGTTTCCTCTATTATCCCCTGTAACAATGAACAGAGTCTTTATTGAGTCTCATATATAATGAGCTGAGGTTGAGCTGATTCTGAATCTGTGGAGACTTGGGGACATTTTTAAAAATGACAACAGAGGAAAAGCACAAAAGCCTTAATATGGCTCTAAAAGGGTTAAATATTTGACCTGAGAGGCTAAAATATTCTGTGGAGCTGCAGCATTGGTGAACAACCCTTCACATCGCATCACGTTTTTCATTTGATTGATCATTGTAGCATGAAAGCTATTGATGAACTGAGATATGAAATGTTTTAAATCTTAATATTCAGTGACTCAGTCACCTGATGTGTTGTGTGAGGAAACTGTACTGAATAAATGACATCCGCTGTCACGTCACAGAACCCGAAGCAGTGTGGCTACTTCCCTGAACCCTGAGGATGAAAGTTAAAATATGAATTAATTCTGTTGAGTCCTGGAGTTACACAACAACTCTGCCACATTTCCAAGGGTCCCAGACTGAAATAGTTGAATCATTTTAATATTTCTCTGCCGGTTGCAGAAGCTGCTGTTACCCGGTTAAAGTGTGCCGCAGGAGTTCGTGTGTCGGTACGGCAAAATTAAGAGCTCTGTGGCTTTGACAGCGCATGCCTCCCAGCCATGAATGAATCAGGGTTTTTTTTCACTGCGTTTTCAAGTGGAGGCTGTGCTGCTCAGCTGCTCTCTCTGAACTAAAAACTCAGCATGCAGATTTATGATAAAAACAGCTCTTGCAAAAATAACAGTAGTGGGGGAAAAAAAAAAAGGGGGTGGGGGAACCAAAAAACACAGAGGATCAAACTCGAGGAAAGATTAATGTTTCATAAATGAGCTGTTACATTACACAATAGTCTGAATCTCATTCCTCATAAAGGGGCATTTTGCGTTTACCAACAGAGCAACTGGATGTTTGTTTTTACGCTGATGAAACTGTCTTGTTCCCCATGGGGTCGACTCCAAACAAGGCTCTTGCTACATTTTAGCCGGCCCTCGTGCTCTGCAGATATCAGTCATCAGTCTCAAGCTTGTTTTAACCCACTGTGATGTCACCCAGTGGTTTGTGAGCTGCTGGTTTGAAGCCTCCAGTTTGTAAGGACAATGTTTACTGAGCTAATAAATCAAGGGAGAAGTAGGGACATTTTCCCATAGACTTCAATACAATCTGACTTCTTTAACAACCAGTGGAGTCGCCCCCTGATGGTCATTAGAGAGAATGAAGGTTTAAGCGTCTTCAGCATTGGGTTCACTTTTCAGACCCAGACTCTACGTCCAGTGGTTTCTTCTGGTTTCAAAAAACCAAGATGGCCGACAGTAAAACTACAAACTGGAGGCTTCAGAACTGCAGCTCACAAACCAATGGGTGACGTGCTAGTGTTCTAGATACTACTGACCTCATTAGCATTCACAAAAAGTTTATATGTTTTGTAAATTTTCAGGTTCTTCATTCATTCTGTTTCCAGTCTGAAGGTGAATCAATCAATAAATTCAAGAGACCACTTTGTGCCACCTGCGCAGTAACAGGCTTTGGCAGCAGTTCAAACTGTCTGGAAGTGTTTTGGAGTCCTGAATTATTTCAGCAGAGTGATGTCTGGGTTTAGGGACTTCAATCAAGAAACAACAACTGTATTTCCAGGGTTAGGTGTTTGGCATTGAGTTGATATTCTCATATAAACTCTTAGTGATGCATAATATTTGGATTTCCACCATTTTTGACATTTAGAGGATGTTTGTTTTTCCCCTGGTTTTCCTCTTTTCTCTCCACTTTCTCCTATGATGAGTTTTTTTATGGCCATTTTATGCCTTTATTACTTTTGATAGGACAGTGTCTCCACTCAGGTAAATCAGGTCGCCCCCCATTATGAGCTTATTCATTTGATATACTGAAATAATAAGTAAGTATCAACCCGGGAGATTTATCAGTCAAGCTCTAGTTATTGCTCTTATGATACTGCTGAGTCAAACCAGATGTTGTACACATCTAACTGGAATACACAACTATTTCTCCAGTGTAATAACATTGATAAATACACTACAAAGGTTTGCTTTCAGTCCAACTTTTCTCCGAATACGTCCAATGGTTACGGAGCAAACAAGAAGTGATATATGTATGATGACCTTTAATGGTGCATATTTGCCAAGATGTAAGTAACCAAGCAAAAAAAAAACCAGCCTGGTGAGGGTGAAGGTCTAATTCCTCACGTCCTCTGTGTCTCTCCTGCAGTTTACCTGGCGTTTTATCGATTGCCTGCACCTCTCCACGCTTCCTAACCCAGCTGTAAACCAGTAAGCCAGTCTGTTGCTCTTTATGGTCCACATTTCTTTCTCCATCATGAGCGTGTGCAGGGAAACTCTGCGAGGTGCCAACCTCTCCGCACCAGTGCCTCCAAGGCATATTCCTGCACATTTATCATACTTGTCGGATAAAGTGACTCTGATTTAGATCTCCCCCGCACTTTCCTCTTTCTTCCTCAGAGCTTTTCACATGGAAATAGCTTATTCTGCTGCGACCCGCCCCGTCTGCACCACAAAAAAAAAAAAGAGACACATTTATCTCTGGGTGGCCAAGCTTTTGCTCCCTTATTGCTTCTTGTCAGCTGTTTTCTCTCCGTACACGCAAGCTCCATCTGACCTGCTTATCCAGCACTATCCGGCGCCGCCGTGGCCCGGGAGCAAACTGTTCCCGGCCCAACTGAAATCCATCATGACACCTGGGCTCCTTATCACGTGGAGAGGAGTATAGGGAAAGAAACACGGGTGGTCCTAACACAAGGATGGTGGCTGGAGAGGGGTGATGAGGGGTGAAGAGAGACTAAATGAGGGAGGGATCATAGAGGCGGCAGGAGGTGGCGAGGAAGAGATAAGAAGATAGGGGGAGGCGGGAGAAGGAGGGAGGAAATAAACAGTAAAAAAGTAGGGGAGGGTTTAGGGGAGAGAGGGAGCAATGTCGTGTGGGAAGAGGCTTAGGAGTTTGGACGGGTCGGGCGAGGCCAAGATGCGACAGTCTGTGAAGACGTGATGCAGATAAGATGGACGATAGGCTACGAGCATCACAGGGCAAATAAACCGAGGCAGGTCAGGTTGAAAGATAATGTTAATAACAGGTGTGAGAATAGACAGAGACGGGAGAGAGAAGAGGGCAAACCTTTAAAACTGCACCCATCAGCAGGAAGGAGGGAAAACGCTCGGGGATGTGGCTCCACGGATCAGAGAAACTCATTCATGCATTTTTAAGCTTTTTGTGCTACATAGCATTTCAAAACAGAAGAAAAAAGCAGCATTATAAATATCAAAATTAACATTTTGATGTGCAGTTACAGTCCAGACGGACTTTTCTGAGTCTGTATTCAGAAACTGAGCCTTAAAAAGAGCTGTCAGGACTTTTGTAACTCTGTGATGTCACAACAAAGCAATTACTGCCCTCAGCCACGCCCCCCAAGCCCAGTCCATCATTTATATATATGTAGCTAGATCTACACTGTGACTGGCTGGAGCTTTGTTAGCAGCAGATGCTGAGCCACTTTCCGTTGGAACCAGGCCTTCACTTCCTCTCTGTCTCTCAGAGCAGATGTGGGTGTTTACACTTTAACACTTTGACCCTTTTTTTGTGGTGGTGGTGTGTTTAATGGCATCTGCTGGATAGTTTCACGGTCCGTGTAGAGGAAGAGAGGAAGAGAGAGGTCACAGGTGGAGACACTAAATGAGCTTCACTTCACTCTGCCCTCCACACCTGCTCTCTCCCACTCTCCTGTCAGGCACCTTGTTAGAGCTGAGACATCACTACAGCTACAGGCCACAATGACAACAACACACACACACACACAGGCCCTCTATTTTACACTTCTCCAGTCTTTTATTTTGAAGGGTTCTTCTTTCATAAGAAGATATATTTGTGGTTTTAAGAACCAAAAACCATCTCAGTGTGGTTTTACACCTCCTCTTTCAGGCTGAGCGACAGGTCAGTCAGCCAATCAGAGGAGAGGATCAGATCCCCACGAAGTTCCAGAAGTCCTGACGGCTCAGTTTCTCGCTCTCGTAAAACGTCCTCATGTTGAAGGTCAGAAAGTCAGGATGAGTCCATACAGACACACAAGAGGTCTCACACGCACACACACACACACACACAGACTCTCTCTGTTGATGACATCCGCAAATTACACATTTATGTATTTATGTACACACACACAAGTAAAAAGACTTAACACTGTGTGCTTGACTGCACTCCTTTGTCTTTTACACACTGATACACACTCACACATGCACACATGCACACTCACACACACACACACACACACACACACACACACACACACACACACTCGGATTCCAGCCTCTGCTCTCTCACAGTCATTTAAGGTCCCAGCAGCCCTGATCAGATTTCAGAGTCAGTCGAGTGTGATGATACAGACGAGCTGCAGCACAGCAAAACACTGAGCTCCTGCCGCTTTCTGTGTGTGTGTCTGTGTGTGTGTGTGTGTGTGTGTGTGTGTGTGTGTGTGTGTGTGTGTGTGTGTGTGTGTGTGTGTGTTGTGTAGTTCAGAAAGAAGCTCACGTGCCAGCAAAAGCACTGTCCACCTGGGATGGGAAGCATTAGCTGTTTAGCAGAGCATCAGGGTCAAAACTTTACGCTGCTCTCAGACTTTCGCCAACTGCTCAGTTTGAGTCCAAAAGGGTTTTTTTTTTTTAATAGAGAACGATGTCAAATAAGAAAATCGCTGACAGCACATGTTGGCACAATCGCAGAGATGAACTCACGTGGAACAGAAAGAATGTTCTTCATCGTAACTTCACTGGGACCACATGCTGTGTCATAATGTTTTCATGGCTTTGTATCATGGTTTTAAAGGTCCATACGGTCTAAAGGTAGATGTTAAAGGTCCATACAGTCTAAAGGTAGATGTTAAAGGTCCATACGGTCTAAAGGTAGATGTTAAAGGTCCATACGGTCTAAAGGTTGATGTTAAAGGTCCATAC
>CM076660.1:961855-1064508 GCA_038496675.1 Rachycentron canadum | reverse complement strand
TAAAGGTCCATACAGTCTGAAGGTAGATGTTAAAGGTCCATACAGTCTAAAGGTAGATGTTAAAGGTCCATACAGTCTGAAGGTAGATGTTAAAGGTCCAACATGTTGGAGGTGAATATAATGAAAAAGCTTAAAATTTGAATTAATTTGGTTCCAATTCTAAGAATCTCAGCTCATCTTTATTTATTCATCATTAATGTCCTGTGTTGAATTATTACGGTACCTTTATTTGAAACTACTAATTTATCACAGGTTTGTTCTCAGATATATCCACTGACTTCTAAATTAAAACATTACTCATAAATGTAATCAACATTTGCTGCTTCATTGGTTATTTGAAAGCATCAAACTCCTCTGATGGACACAAGCTTAATTTCATTCGCTCCTCTTGTTTCCTCTTTCAGACACTTTCTCTGTCATTTTGTCACCGTCCATGTCGTGGATCTCTTCTGTCCATTAACGCTCTCTGAAACCGTCCACAGGGACAACAGGACATTTGTCAATCATCCAGTTGTCTGTGGCTGTTTGAGGAAAAAAACCCACCTGCCTTCTCAGAGTGTCAACACTTCTCCAAATTTAGTTTTTCTTTTTCTTTTTTCGCTGTCAAATGTCACTATTATTCTCCAGCAGCGTTCGACCCGAGCTGACCTACTGCAATCGAATGGGCGCTCACCGGGTAAACCGGGACGCCATTGAGGGTTTCGGGGACGTAAAGAGCAGCTGAGTCGGTGAAACCGTTGTTCCAGCACTGAGCTTCAGCTGAATTGACAGATGACTTCATTTATTTTCACTCTGTCCTGGAACATACAGATTCAAATGAGGTTGTGTGCATCCTCGCTGCAGGTCTGAGGACCTTGTGCGTCGGGGGGTTGGTTGGAGGTTCGGGGGTATAGACATGTGGCTTAGGCACAGTCTCAAGCATTTGACAAATTGAATTGTCGACCTGATGATGCTGCTGCTTTTTACGTCCCCAGGAGGAGCAGAGGATGAGGGGGGTAACAGTAGATAATAACCCAGGGAGCAGAGTCAAGGGAATATAGCTACAAGTAAAGATATTGATTAATAAAATAGATTAGCAAGTAAAAGACTCACAACAGTAGCTCCAAATAGCTTCCTATAAATAAAAAGCAGCCAATCTATATTCAGTCCCACACAAATTAAGTTCAATTAAAATACTAATCAAACAGTAAAAACCAAGACTAATGATCCAGGGACAACAAACATCCAGCCACAGTCCACTGCCACTAACACAACAAGAACGCCGCACTGTGACCATAACGGCGCTGAATACGGAGGTCAGGGGTCACCCAGCGGAGACCATGAATGTCTGAGATGAATTTCATAGCAATCCATCCAATAGTTGTCGAGATATTTTATTTCAGGCCACAAACGAACATCAGCCTCATAGTGGCTCTAGAGGAATATTTAGGGAAGTCATCATGGTTCGTCCACTGGGGAGCATGAACATATGAATTACACTTCATGGTGAGTCATCAGAAAGTTGTCGTCTTTTTTGGAGCACAGACTGATGCTATAGTGATGTTTGTCATGTAGTTGTGTGACGACTGGGCAGACTTTAACAGTCAGACTCCAATTTATTTCATTTTTATTCTGTTTTTCTTTCATTTTTCCTTTGATCCTGAGGGACCGATGCAGGAAACTGACCTTTATCTGTGATTATTTAGATTTCTGGAGCTTTTCTGACATCAGACATTGTATCTGCAAGAAATATCAGCATCTGCAGTTTTAACATTTATCCAGGAGGAAACTATCACTGCACCCACCCTGCAGAGACGATGCACCTTTTGTGTGGAGAGAAATGCAAACAATCATTTTTGTCCCAGAAAATGCTAAACCTGGACTCCCAGAGGTCAGATCCCACCACCAACCATTAGTGCAGATTAAAAACACGAGTGGTTCAACGTGTCCTCAGACCCACTGGTCAGCATCATCCTGCAGTGGTGGTCTCCTGCCACCAGGGGTCATGTTAGAGTCAGACAGAGAGAAAATCAGGTGGGAAAGGAGGAAGAGGGAGAATATCCAGCGTGGACTCACTGACACAGACACACATTTACAACACAGGTGGAAATGTCATTTTATGGGCAATAATCTTCAAAATAATGTGTTGGGTTCAGGCTTCTTTGCATTTTTACACATTCATGGACTCTTCATAATAATCGACACACAACAAATCAAAGAGAGGAGGAAGGAGGAAGAGACTAAAAAATAGCAAAACATGACTTCTGTCAGTTTGATCCTTGACGGGTTCAACGTAGTTGAAAAATGCTTTTAACCGACTCTTCAATCCACCACTTTGATTAGTCTGGTTTTTCTCCTGCAGCAGCTCCTACAGGGGAGGAGGGCGATGCCCCCTCCCTCCATCTTCCAGCCCTTCATACAGTTTTGTTCCTCACTCATCGATTCTTTCATGTTTCGTTGATGAAGCTGCTTTGTGTTGGTCAGCGTTTTCTCCAGCTGCTGACGGAGAGCTGCCACTTAGCTCTGACGAAGTGGCAGCGAAACCACATGTGAGGTTTTTTTTTTTTCCAACTCAATCTGTATTTTATTTCATAAGCACAAATCAAAGCTCTTATTATTTCTTTTTTATTTGCTGTGAAGCCACCTTCACTTCCCCAGCGCCTCGTCGTCCTACGGCACAAATCAAAGCGCATACGTCTGTGTTCGCAAAAAGATGTATGAAATTCCCCTCAACGAGCTCGCTGAAGCCATGAAACATACCAGTGGATGTTAACTGCAATTATTCTCAGAAATGTTTACAATAATTACACACCAGCCTGCTATTATATTCTCCCAGAAACCATAATCAGCTGCTGCGGACACGTTTGTGCAATCATCGAAACTACGTCAGCAAAAGGCTTCGTACAGTCGATTAAGGACTAAAGGCAGAGCCTCTGAAAGAAGCTTGAGGATGAAGACGTGTGTCATGATATTCACGTTCACTGTCTCTCTAGTTAGCCAGTGTTAAACTGAACTGGAAGAACATGGCTAAACGTCAACCCCTGGAGCAGTTACTCATTAGAGTCAGGATGTGGTTCAAGGTTCTGCACATACATCATTCAAGATTTATTCAAAGAACCAAAGGTTCATCTTGTCACATTTCAAGTCACATATCAGACTTCAGACTTCGACCAGTCTGAGAGTCTGTATCAGCTCTCTTTGAGCTAAAGTCAGCATGCTAACGATGCTAACATGCAAAGCAGGTGTACTGTCACCCAGAACTGGACAAGTTTATATTCTGACCTGAACATTGGCTCTAGAGGCAAAGTCGAGGATGGAGCCACGAATGTCTGCACTGTGAGTCTGTGAGTTTAGGTTCTCAAAAGCATCCAAAACATCCCCATCGCCCCCTGGTGGCTGGATGGAGTATAGGTCATAAACTCAACAAGTCTAAATATATTAATTGTCAATTCTCACATTGGCTGGTATATTAAAAAATATATAGAGAGATGTCTGTCTTAATCTAAGTAGATCTGTCTCGTCTACGAATGTATTTTCTGTTTTGTTTTTTTTGTTTTTTTCTTGTACAACTGTTAATGACAGTGTGGACCCAGACTCTAAGGTCCAGTGTGGACCCAGACTCTGGGTCCACACTGGACCTTAGACCTGGACCTTAGACCTTCATTCTGTCTAATGACCATCGGGGGCGACTACAACCAGATTGTATTGAAGTCTATGGGAAAATGTCCCTACTTCTCCCTTGATTTATTAGCTCAGTAAACGTTTTCCTAATGAGTTTATGGTCTCAGTCTCTAGTTTCAAGTCTTCAATACAACATGATGTTCATTTTTTAAATGATGGTCCATTTAGAGGAAAATAGACCAACAAAAACACCACAAATCTGATTGGCAGCCTTACTGATCTATCTCTATTGTATTGTATTTGTATTTTTCATCTATCAGGATGAACCTCTTGATATTTTTAAAGGGGTTAAACTAAGCCACAAAGTGATGATGTGTCAGTGCTGTGGCGATGGTTCAGGTGGGAAAGATTGTGGAAAAGTTAGAAGAAGTAGGAAACATCCAGTGCAGAATGAATGTTCACCCACTTCCCAGGAAGCTGGCAGACGAAACCTCCTCATACTTTTTTTTTTTTTCTTTTTTTCTGGCAGTTTGTAGAGTTTGTTTCATCAGTGGACAGAAATATTCTGTTAGCTGCTTTATTGATGGAAACAGGGAGAGTCAGTCGCAGGGAATCAAAGGTTCATTTAGAGAGCTTAACACTCCAGACCTTAACCAAAGGATGTTCAATCACTGGGCGACTCCGTGCATTCAGATGTGTTGTGAGTTTACCTTGGTGAGAGTCTACATTGATCTTACATACTTTGAACTGCCTCTCGCAGCACATACACTGCTGAAGGGCTCAGTCGACCAACAGGGGGAGAGCTTCTTCTTCTTCTTCTTCTTCTTCTTCTTCTTCTTCTTCTTCTTTTCTCTGTGAAGTAAGAAAGTGACATGACGTGTTTTATATTGAGGCTTCGAAACCACAGTTCACAAACCAATGGGGGACGTCATGGTGGGTTGATGCTTGATTAAATAGCCATAGTAACATTTGTATATGAATAAATATGTATATTAAAAAGATATATGATTGATTTTATTATTTATTCATTTTATATGTTATAATAATTATTAAAGAACATATAATTCATTTGAATATATGCAGGTTTATTAAAACAACACATATAAAATGACTAATACTTACATACATGTATGTTTTTCTTAGTAAATTCTTTTAAATTTGTCTATCCGGGAAAGTGGTTTCAGACTTTTGGACCATGGTGTATATAATATCAACAATCATTGTATATATATATATATGTGTGTGTGTGTATGTGTGTGTGTGTGTGTGTGTGTGTGTGTGTGCAAAAATGTCTATAAGAAGACAAATGTAAACATACATATTTGTGTGGGCTACACATGTATGTCAATATATGTAAATGTTCCAATTTATAACAGTTTTCATATATAATTTTTTATCTTCTTTCATTTTATATGTACTTTTATGTCATATATGAAAATTAAATATATGTACATATATTATATTTGTATTTGAGATGAGGAGGAAGGACCCTCCTGCCTGTCGAGGCCTGGTCACATCAAAATATTTGGTTCTATAAACTTGGTAATGTAGTGACGACTCTTGATGCTGGCGAGCTAATGAGACCCGGGCGCACTGGAACGAGTCACTGTAGCTCCACATCTACTGTACTGTCTCTTCACTCCCCCTGGGATCTTGTTGAGTCATGACTGTACTTCATTTCATTCAGTAAACAGGAGAGAGTCAAGCTCTCCCTGTCAACTCCTCAACTTTGGATAAAGTAACTGCTTTTCAGGATGAAAACCATGCTCAAATAGTCCATTAGAAAGAAAAATATTCATAATAAGGCAGCTGACCTGTAATAAAATCAAATGGTTTGCATCATATTTTCTGCCTCTCAGTAAATTTGACTGTGTTTCAGCCTCAGTTACAGTAGCTGCAGTGATAGTCACTGACCCAGTTCCACCTTCTCTGTGGCAGATGAATCCTTATATACATCCAGAGGCGCATATACGCTGTAACACGCTGACGCGATGCTGTAAGAAAAGACACGTGAAAAAAAATCTAAGAGCTTTTATCAGGTCTGAAGTGGAAACAACCCACTTAAAACCGCGCACACAGACACACACAGTGACAGTGAGGCAGCTCTTGCAGCCACTGCTTCTTCACTTCTGGCTCTGCAGGGTTTGTGTGCTGCTCTAATCATCTGGTTCCACTGAGTGTGTGTGTTAGCGCTGCGTTAGCCTACATACAGTATGTCTAATGCTTCAGCCTTCAGCACGTTGGCCTCATTTCACTCAGGGATGAAAATTGATTTCATGGCAAAATGTTGCTCAACAGTTTGTGCTTTCAACACATGAAGTAGGACAGTAAACACTGCTGGGGTCTCCAGTAAAGCAGATATACAGATGTTTTATATCTACCTCAGTTATACAGATGTTGTATATTAACCTCAGTTATACAGATGTTTTATATTAACCTCAGTTATACAGATGTTGTATATTAACCTCAGTTATACAGATGTTGAATATTAACCTCAGTTATACAGATGTTGAATATTAACCTCAGTTATACAGATGTTTTATATTAACCTCAGATATACAGATGTTGTATATTAACCTCAGTTATACAGATGTTTTATATTAACCTCAGTTATACAGATGTTGTATATTAACCTCAGTTATACAGATGTTTTATATTAACCTCAGATATACAGATGTTGTATATTAACCTCAGTTATACAGATGTTTTATATCTACCTCAGATATACAGATGTTTTAAGAGGCTCAGCTCCACTGATTTCACTAAAGGAAAGTCAGACTAAAAAACACGACCATCTTTCTGCTTCTGCAGCTTTTGAATCTCAAATTTATTTCAATTCTTATCTCAGTTTTTCAACAACTGCAGCTGACGAGGTTTTGATTGCTTTGCCTGCAGCCAATACAAGTAGATGCAGTAGATTAAATAATTGTCATAATTTCATTCAAATGGCAGGATAAGTCTTTGTAGAGTGATTATGGGGGGGGGCATGTCTCCCCTGTCAGATGAACTCATACTCACAGTGGTTCAGTCGTCCCACCTGATCAACCACAAACCTCGGACTCTACTGTACCGAAGGTGATGTACTTACCCTCATCGCCATGGTTACCATAATGATGTGGTCTTATGTCATGATTTGGTTGCGTTTGGTGAATTTATGTTTATGTGCATAAGCTTCGACATTAAAGTGCAGTTTACAGGCTGAAGGAGCAGTAATTTGGATTAATATTCTTTATTTGTTGTCTATTTGATGCTGATGTGTTTTTACTATGGAGTATTTTTCCATTGTTCCTGTCCTCTCTCTCTCTCTCTCTCTCTCATTGTTTCTCTTCCCATCCCTCCATCCACCTGTCTTTGCAGTCGCTGCCTCATCTGTTCTTCCTCACTGCTGCTCTCTTATGGCCTCTCTGCTCATACCTTTAATGTCATGATCTTTAGCAGCCAATGATTTTCAATAGAGAAAGGTGGCCTGACCTTTTCGTCAAAGGCTTCTTTCCGAACCCTCCTAATACAAGGAGGCAGGTTGCCGTGAGAACTGGGCTCCTGGCTCTGGTCTGCAGTGACGGCAGGATGTGAACTGTATACAAAATGTTTGGGGAAAATGGTTTATTTTATGAAGTAGATTTTTTATGGGAAAAGTTGGTGGTTTTTCTCAAGGGTTGAGAATCTCTGTCCCAACATATGCCAGAGTCTGGTCCATATACTTCCACATCTGGGCAGACACCATCTGTTACCCTGGTGCTGGCTGACAACTGGAGGATTTTTTATGTTGGCAGCTGACACAGCAGCTGACAATCAGGCCGTATATGGGCCGGACTCAGGTCATGGACCCCGGTGCATGCTGGACCTTAAGAAACACAGTTAAAACCAATAAACCAATATTACCCATGAGCTCTAAAATCTCTGCTGCAGCTTCCGATGAAGTCGGTCTGTCAGTCTGCAGTGAGTGAGCCTTTCATTTATATGTAGACGACCTGAACAATGTGCTGATGATCAGGTTCTGAACTGAACCCAGTCAAAAGACACTTTGGAGGAGAAGGTGGAGCTGAGGAGGAGTGAGGGGTGGAGCTGACCTGCTCTGTACTCTGTCCTGATTGGGTGGTACAGTCTGTCAATCACACAGTAGCCACGCCCCCTAATCAATCCCCTGCTTTCTGGTCTATTTTCCTCTAAATGGACCATCATTTAAAAAATCAACATCATGTTGTAGTGAAGACTTGAAACTAGAGACTGAGACCATAAACTCATTAGGAAAACGTTTACTGAGCTAATAAATCAAGGGAGAAGTAGGGACATTTTCCCATAGACTTCAATACAATCTGACTTCTTTAACAACCAGTTGCCCCAATGGTCATCAGATGTAATAGTGGTTATACAACAGCTGACATTCATTTTACAGATTTTCCCTTGTCTTTTATTTGGAATTCAGTTCATGAATAAACCAAGTGAAATGAGTTGGAGCTGTTGACTGAAGCCAACGCTGAAACGTCTTCAAGATGGCCGACGGACAAATTACCCAATCAGCTGCCACTTGAACAGATCTCACTGGTGACTTGCTTGAGGCTCTGAACACACTGCTTGGTGGTAAAGATTGTCTTAAACACCTGATGTGTGGTGCAGGTTGAAATGTGGTTTCTGGGAATTCTGCACCAAAATCATCAAAAGCCACATTGTCCTTCTCCTTCTGACATTTCTATGTCTGTAGAAATTTAGAATCCAGTGGCAAATGTCATTTCAAGCTGTTAGCTGCTGCAATTAAATTTCTAAGGCTGCAAAAGGAGCCGTTCATGCTCACAAATATTGATCATTCTGCCACAGACAGAAGAAATAAGATGGGATTGTAAATCAAAGGATAACCCACCATTAAATGATGTTTATTTTACAGGTATTATCACATCCCTTAGGGAGTTCTGAACTTTTTAAAGGTCTGATATTTGCAAACTCCATTGATCCATTAGCAGTGTGTGAGGGTCCATATTATTAAGTCTGGCATTACAGGCAAATGTCAGAGGGATTGCAGCATGAAAGCTCAGGTTCTGACTCACCATGGCAATTAGGATCTAAATGAATGTACTTTTACTGTTCCTCTGAGCTGGACATTTCAGTTTTCCTGGTCTCATCAGTCTCACTGCACCTTATTATGTTCTCTGTGATTCATAAGCGAGACGGACTCCTGCAAAAAGGCATTTCACACTCGAGCCTGAGGTGTGTAAGAGAGTAACTTGGACAATATAAGAATTGTACAGCATGACCTGCAGACCTCAGAACGAAAAGTCAAACCTCCTCAAACCTCTATCCTGCAGCACGACCCACTGCTCGTATTTTCCAAACCCCCATATTCTTCATAAACGTGATAATGCTGATATAGATAATTATAATTACAAGCAGCTCTAATATTAAACCTTAGAGTAGTGCTTCACCTTTCTAGTCCATTGAAAGACAGGATTTTGGTGGAGTTTTCCTTTACCGGTCCGCAAGAAAAAGGGGGGAGGGGGAGATGAAAAGAGAGACACGAGAGAGAGAAACTGAACCGGAGAGAAAAAGCGACGAATCGGACACGGACAGATACTGAAACTGAGTAAAGGAGAAAGATTGAAAAACAGAGAAAAATAAAACCCAAGGAGAGACCAACGGAGAGAGATGAAAAGAAAGATTGAGAGTGAAAGACTTATCCACAAGCTGTATATCCAGGTCACCTCAAAGTGCTAAGAAAAACCCCAAAAGCAAAGCCCTGTCCTGGGCAGATGGCCAAGCCTGACCTGCCCCTCCACTCCTTCCATTAACGCCCCTCCCCAAACCAAAAACCATGGGAGATTTAGTACGACTGCAGAAACTGTATATTAAACATTGGCAGCTTAAATACGGCTCCCCATTAACACCCCAGAAGTGGATTATGAATCACCAATTACGAAGCGGCCTAATTTTTTCTTGTTCCTGAGTTATCAGTCATTGTTCCCATCAAAGGTTTATAGGCCCTGGGAGGGGGCGGCGGCGGAGAAGTCGACCCCGCCAGAGTAATTGGAAGTTGGGAGTCGAATGTGAAGTGGAATTAGGCTTTGGAAACATTAAGAGTGAGATAGTGAGAGGAGTGTGAGACATTTATGTTGTCCAATCAGGAGAGCAGGATATATTTTACAATCAGCATCTGTTACAAAACCTCAACATAGGAAGCATCTTATTGTTGAGGGAGATACTGGATGATGAAGCTCAACATTTTTGAATTAATGGTAAATCTGATATGATGTGGACGTGGCCTTAACCCCAGAAAATCTCATTTTAAAATCTCATTAGCCAGGATGTGATAGGTTGTTTGGCTTCTCAGTGTTGATTATTAATTACAGTGATACTGTTGGGAGGGAGATGCCTTAAGCTGGATTCATTTAGCTGAAAGATGGATAAAGACATTGGTCAGTAAATGTAGGTCTGTAGTTATGGGACGCTAACACCCAGCTAACGCTAGAGGTTGAGTTAAATGGTGGCATCTTAACAGCAGTAAACCAGGCTGTGTAGTTAAAGGAACTACTGCCCAAAGCTTTTTCTTAATGAACCAACAGCAAACACACTCCACCAAACCAACAATGGGTTTTTTTTTTACACGTTGTTTAAATGTGCCACCCCAAGACTCCAAGTCTTCACCCCAACTTACTAGACCCGCCCCTGCTCCTCCTTTCTGACATCTTTTTACTTTTACAAAACCGAAAACGGCCACGCAGCAATAGGCCAAGTGTGTAGAGTTGTGCGCTCTCTTTTTTGCCCGTCCTTAGATTTGTGTGCTGCTGACCTGCCAACTTCCTGTGTGGTCATTCTCAACAGGTGTGTAGGGTCAGATATTATATTATTATATGCATGAGAGTGCAGCGACTCTAGTTTAGGTGCAGACTTCCTCTTTTATCAGCAAATAAAAACCCAAAATTCATTGGTATTAACTGCCCTTTAGAACCAGGACGATTGGAGCAACGAGGAAAGTCAGGTTACGTTATTGTGGAGATACAAAGTCCACGTCAGCAAAATGTGCTGTTCGTTTACCATTTCCTGTCAAGTCAGTGTTCACTTCTTTTAACAAGTTGTTCCCTGACCTTCGCCAAGTGATTGTTATTCTAACCATGACAACGAAGGTCCCCGTAACCTTAACAAAACAGCTACAAATGAGTTGTGTTTGTATCTAAATCCAGACACACCTATTTTTAAAGGTCCCATGTTTTTAATTTGAAGTGTTGATATCCATAAAAAGATTAAAAAAACATCTCAGTGTAGTTTTACATCTCCTCTCTCTTCTTCTCTCTGGAGCTCTTGTAACAACAGGTCAGTCAGCCAATCAGAAGAGAGAATCTGAACCTGTGTTCTGATTGGCTGACTGTTTTCTGACTGATCCAAAAAAGACAGGGTAGATTTCAGGTAAAACACTCAGAGAAACCAAATCCTGCAAGGTTAGATGGTGGGTCCAGGTGGACTAGACTTGCCGGCGGGGCTGACTGCTTTGTTGTGACATCACTAAGTCCTGACGGCTGGTTTTAAGGCTCAGTTTCTGAATACAGGCTTTGATACTTTCACTGTATTAATATAGAACCTAGACCTGCTCTGTAATCACTTTACACAAAATGGGACCTTTAATCAAACAAACAGTTTTAGATAAACAGCGTCGTCCTGTTTGAGAATCACATTCTTCTTTGTTTGGAGAACGTCCTGTCCTGAATTGCACCCAAATCAACAACTGATGCAACTTTCCACTTTCATTGACCCCGATGTTGAATTTTCAGATTACAGGGATTACACCTTGGAGGGTTTGGGTGTTTTTGGGCCGGTGGGCGTCTCATGGGCTTCAGTTGAAAGTGTGGCCCCCACAGTATAATGTTGGACAGCAGTGTTGCTTGGTTTAGGGAAGTAGTCAAAGGTCCAAATTTGGACCTCACACCAAAAATGTTGACCACTCTAGAGTTAAAGAGGTGTGAAGTTCTTGTAGCCAGGAATCCCAGAAGACGAAGAAGTTGTTGCTATTGACTGGGCTGATTGGCTGTAAAAAAGTTGCTTATTGTTAAAGCAAAGCAGAGTGACGATGACTGAATCATCATGAATCAAGTCATCAGGCACAGACAGATGTGCAGACAGGTAATCAGACGTATGGCGGGCTTGCTTCAGACGGGAGAGCAGACAGAGAGAAATGGACGGACAGGCAATCACCCGGGCGCTCAGGAAGGGCCAGTTAATCACCGAGGGATTTCCTGAGCAGGCGAACAGGATGAAGCGGTCAGAGCGGCGTGTCTATAAAAGGCCATATCGTCCCGTGCATCGCGGCATTCTGGGCGGGGACTTCCTGCGGTCACGCTACGGCGAAATGACCCTGAGGTTTGGATGCCGGTGTTGTCACAGGCAGCATCGAAGACCGGAGGCTAAAAGAGAGGTAGTGGTGGTCTTTTGTGTTCTCCTGATCCCACACACCCTCTTTCTTTGGTACTATTCCTCCTGTGGGTTTGATGCACATAACTTTAAGTATTTAAATGCAATTGAAAAGTGGTTTGTTGTTGTAAAATTGCACTTTGAAGGAAGGAAGAGTCAGTTCAATACACATTTTTATTAAATACAATAACAAATATAGGCTTTTCAATAACACAATCACTTTAAGCTGCACTGGTCAATATTTATATATTAATTATTAGCTCTTTAGAGCCTTTTAGCTCATAGGTTTTGTTTTATGGCCTGGTGTACGACAGCTGAAGAGCCAGATATGTATCACGGGAGGTGGTGGAGAACAAAACAGAGCTAAAAGAAGAGAGCGCTTCGGACTTTGATTTGCGATGTCACCAGAAACATAACTGTATCTAAAAGTGGACGTAGACTCTGGGTCTGTGAAGTGAAGCCAAAGCTGAAGAGCCTTAAACCTTCCTTCCCTCCACTGGTTGTTAAAGAAGTCAGATTGTATTGAAGTCTATGGGAAAATGTCCCTATTTTCAATTCTTATCAGCTCAGTAAACGTTCTCCTAATGAGTTTATGGTCCCAGTCTTTCGTCTTTTATCATTTCACGTGTAACTTTTGACCTGTTGTCTCAGCACTGTGGCATGTGAGCAGCCCAGATGTTACACATCTGCCTTCCCTGTTGGGTTAAGAGTCCTGCTAGTTAGTGTTGTGACCTTGTTCAAAATTAACCTCTGTGAGTGGGTCTATGTGTTGCATTATCTGTGTGTGCGTCCGATGCTGAGCCTGTGTGTTTAGTCTCAGATTCAATATGACTCCCTTGCCCACTACCATAAATAGAAATGAGATTTCCAGACGGGCTTTTACGGTGAATTTGATGGTTATTTTCTTTTCAGCTAATGACTTCCTGAGGAATGACAACTTGGTATGACACACACTCATTACCTGAAACACACAAAGACGAACACATACATCAACACAATGTCATAAAAGCTCGATGTCACATACACGTCTTTGACAACAAAACACATTTTGGTGTGAGGCACAGAGGCACGCTCTCTGCAGGGGAAAATCCCAGAGGTCAACCATGTTGGCTCCAGTCGGGAAATCATGGTGGGGTTTCCTCAGTCACTACAGTAACCACTAAAATGCCAGGAAGTGTTAACTATAGAAATGTGTGTATTGATATATGGCATGTTTTTACATCAGATAGTCAACATTTTAGCAATAACTCACTGCGGTGAGTTACTGGATTTTAGTTGATATACTTGGTCTCCAGAGGATGAATCCTGCTGACTTTTGCTGTGGTTCCACCCACTGAAGTTGATGCTTGTGTTCTTTTTTAAATTTATGTCGAAACAACTATTTCATGAACCGTAATAAAATTGTCACGTTCATGTGTCCCTCAGGATGAATTGTATCACTTTTTTTTAAAAAATGGCGACTCTCATTATGATTTATTGTCAGGTTTAGGGCGACGTTGGACCCAAAACGCAGACAATAAAAAGGAAATGGGGGGAAAGGTTGTTTTAATAATTAAACAGACACTTACAAAAACACAAGACTCAAAAAACAAACCAGGAAAGACAAAGACAGGAAATAACACAAGTCGAAATCAGTCCAAAACAAACTTAAAGTGATCAAACTAATCTAATAAATCAAAATATAAATATAAATTAATGAATAACAAATAAATTAAAACTATGAAATTTATGATTGTTCCAATGTACTTTTTCAAATTAGGACTTTGTGTTGAGTGTTCAGTGCTAGTTGCTAATGTTAATATGCTAAATCGAGCCAGTCTTTATGCTAAGCTAAGCTAATCACTTCCCAACTTCGAATCCATCTTTGCACACAGATTTGATATCAATCTTCCTTATCATATATTTTTTATATTGTTCTTGGAAAGTGTAAAACCACACACTAAAAAAAACAAAAAAACACAAGCGATCCACTTTAACCTGCAAATTCCACCTTCATTTATTTCTAATTTGTTTATTGTTTATTATGATATATGTCCTGTTCTGTTTGCGAAGGAAAATTAGCTTTGAGCTATCATCAGTAGCAATGGATGAGATAAATAGATGAATAACAATAATTATTTTCATTGTTCTAATACTGTTGAATATTTCCCTTTAAATAGAGGAAATTAACTAATTAATGTGAACATGACGTCCGGCAAACTGATTATTATGTGTAGAAGCTTTAAGGTCAAGTGAGAGACATCAACAATCTCCTCAAAAAGTCAGAAAACATGTCCCTTATCCCTCCCCGTCCCCTCTTAAGGTCTTTGTTGTCCTCTGCTCTTTGTCTCCTCCCACAATGACTTTTGTTATTAATTGACTTTCTTTGGTTAAATAAAGGTTAAATACAAAATGACAAACGATTTATCATTCGTTATCCTCCTTTCACTCAGTAAGTCAGGAGTCTGTGTGTGTGTGTGTGTGTGTGTGTGTGTGTGTGTGTGTGTGTGTGTGTGTGGACATGTTTTTATATTCCTGTGGGGACTCGTAGGAACTGTTTTGGTGAGTGAGGGTGTTGATGGCTAAGGGTTAGGGTTAGGGGCAACAAGATGTCCCACAGGGATAGTGGAATAACTGTGTGTGTGTGTGTGTGTGTGTGTGTGTGTGTGTGTGTGTGTGTGTGTGTGTGTGTGTGTGTGGGTGTATGTGGGTGTGTGGGTGGGTGTGTGTGAATTCCTCTCTCTCAACCGTCATTACCTTCTTAATGAGGCTTCATCCCTCCTCACTTCTCTCTGGTTGAGAACACTTAGCGTTGCACTGTGGTCAAACAGTAGTCGAGCAGCTACACACACGCACATGCACACACACACACGCACACACACAGTGTGAGTGAATGAATGTGATCATCACGTGTGTTTTTCACTGTTAGAATTAAAGAATTCCAATAAATATTCCAGTGGCTGCACAGTTTGAGTGTGTTACATGTATAGTTTAGTAAAAGAAATTAACACTATACCTGAAACACAGATTTAAACTGTTCCTTTAATTCTACAGTAAAAAAAAAACGATGATCACATTCATTCACTGAAAGCGTGTGTGTCTGTCAGCGTGTGTGTCTGTCAGTGTGTGTGTGTGTGTGTGTGTGTTCCTCTAGATTATAATTAAACTTCAACATCATCTTAAGAAACTAAAATTAAATTCTCATAAAATCTCGTGGCAACTGTTTTAGGACCTCTTCGGTGTAAATTAGAAGATGTTTACAACCCGAAGATTAATTTCTGATTAAATGATATTAAATCATCATGTCCTCCGCTCCTTCTCGTCCTCTCCGCTGCTGGAGGCTGAAGACAAACGCTGCAGCAAATGATGGCACCGTTTCCTCCATTTTGTCTCCTGACGGTTTCGCGTCTTCCCCTGAACTCTTGAATTTCTCATAACTTTCCGGGGTTTTTGTGTCGATGCAGTGGTTTCTGCGAGGTTGTTATAGCCTGATGGAAACCTGCTCCTTTCAGGTGCGTCACAGCATTACCTGCAGCAGGGAGCGATGCCTGGTGAGAGCGGTGACTATTAACCAGTCAGCGAACAGACCTGAGCCTGTATCTGATTTTTAAACTAAAAATAACAAGAGCTGCATTTGCTGCACATTGAATTTAGCATCAGCGGGTTTTTGCTGTCCTGCTGAGATTTGGCATAAAAAAAAAAAAAAAAAAAAAAAAGAGAGCTAAAGAAACACTGGATTTTCTGTGTTGAGAGGCGGAGCCACACATCCAAACCGAACATACCATAGCTTCCTGTGCTGTGAACCCTGGGACGAGCGGCGGCGTTCAAGGCTCGGTTTGTTGTCGGACACGGTGTTCCAGCTGAAGCGCGATGATGGACTTTGGGCAGCCGGGATGGTGAGGCTGGTGCTGGAGTGGGACTTCCTGATGGGAACACTCAGACCTCTCTGACCACTGACCACTGTGACCTTGACCATGTTTCTATTCATGGCTCTGAACTGAAAAACAAGCTGCAGTTCATTTATCATGCAACAATAGACTTGAAATTAACAGACTATATTTATATTTATTACCAGAGTAAATCATCCATCCTTCAAGCATGGATAAAGTTTTCTTTCTCTAATAATTTTAATAATAATAGAGGTAACGAACAGCATCGATGGGGTCACTAATGAGATGAATAATAGTAAAAGTTGTAAATAATACGAGCTGCGTAAACAGTAAAACGTGACAATAGCACAAGTGAAAATAGAAAATAGAAAAATAGAGAAACAAGCGATGACAGAACAGGTGAAAAAAGGGACAAGTGTAATTAATTCAATTAACGATAGCATAGGTGTAAATAGCACGTTATGACAGATCAGGTGAAAAGAGTCAAAGTTATAATAGCACAAGTAAAAATACTACAAGTGATGATAGCAGAGGTGGAAAAGGTGACGCTAACACAGGTTATCTATCATGAAGTGATGATAGAATAAGTTTCAATTAATGATAGCACAGGTGTAAGTAATGTAAGTCACTAGTAGCGAAACCTTTCAAAGTTAAAGCCCAGAAAATATAATATATAATATATAATTATAAATATGTGCGTGTATTAGCAGTATTTTCTCGAGATGAGGCTGTATTTAAAATCTATTTCTCAAATACAGTTGTTGATCCACTGATTTATTGCTCACCTGCGGTGGTAAATAATCCATTCTCATCACCACTGGAGGATCTTTATAGGAATTCTAGTCACGGTTTGTATTTTTGGACGTTGTGTTTTTGGGGACAGACAGAATAGCTCCAGGTTTAGCTTCTGTCCCTCAGCAGTGCCGCACTCCTGGACTTCTGTCAGAGGAGGATGTCGAACATCACACCAGTGCAGGCCAACTGTCACACTTGGTGTTTAGAGGAATTGTGGAACAATAATGGTGCTGAAAGCCTGATAATAACATCTCTGAACATGGTGCCAGAGGCTCTGCTGACCCTTGGCAGTGTCCCCGGGTTTCCATCCACTGCCCAGTGCAAAACAACAGAGAACACTTTATTTATAGTGTGGTGTCAACAAGTACAGTTGGAAGGCTCAGCTGTGGGGCGTCCCAGTGACTCAGCGGGATAAGGCGCCTGTCGAACCGGGCCTCAGATGCTGTGAGGCAGAGTATAAATCTTATAAGCTTGAATCTTATCGGGCTTCTCACTTTCTGTGTCTTGTGTCTGTGTTTGGGATTATTTATTCACTTTCATTATTTCTATTTTAATCTCATTTCTCCATCATTGTTCTTCTTTTTAAATTCTAGGACTATCTTTAACTTTCTTTTTGAGAAGGATTCAAATTTTTTAGTAACTTTTACACTATACGAGTGAGGATTTGACCATTTTAACCATATGTTGCTCTCAAGCTTAGAGCAGCGTAATTTTAGCAAATCACCACAGATTTTAATGTCAATACTTTTTTTTAACTTTCTTTTTCCTTTTCATCCTAAATTATCTGAGGAAATTTCCCCGGGCGTGCATGCTGCTTTGAAATAAGTGCAGATATTTTCATGTGCCCAGTGTTGGTTCGCTCCTCTACAGCTGGCTGTTCATCAGGAAAGACACATGGCGGACAGTATGGTAATGTTCGGGTTTTAGCATGGAAATAAGGATGAACTCTATAAGAAGATAACAAGATGGCAAGAAGAGAGTAATCCATCAAGTAAATCCCCAAACAGCCATTTCTGCTTGTTATATGAACAACACTGGAGATGAAGCTGAATGGGGCGTTTTATACCAAACAGCTTCCGTCTATCAGTTAAGACCAATTGGGGCTTCGAAACTGACACCTTTTATTTTTTTATTTTCTTCATCTTATTTAATTTGATCATTTTCTCCCTTTTTTTTTTTTTTTTTCTTCCAATTTGTAGTAGCTCATTTGGCTTTGACTTAATTCTCCTCACAGCTAAGTGTTGCTGTCGCGTTGGAGACAGACAGGAGTTCATTTCATTGCTCATAGCGTAGGTTTTGTGTTTCTTGTGGTTTTGCAGGTATTTTTTTCTCTTTCTGTTTTTATGCTTGTCGTGTCGGTGGAAATTTTTTTTTTTTTTTTTTTTTTTTTTTTTTTTTTGCCTTTATTTGGACAAACAGTCCGTGAGACAGAAAAAAGAAAGTCAGGGAGAGAGGAGCGATGACATGCAGCAAAGGGCCATGGGTCATATTTGAACCCGGGCCACTGCCACTAGGACAAAGTCTTGGTGCTTAATTTTATCACTGGAGACAATTGGACTCACTCACAGTGTCATCAGGACTGATTAGTCTGATCAGTCTCAAACGCCAACAGTGTTTGTGCTCAAGTTGTTTGGCGTTGCTTTAGAGGCAAAGCGTGATCACAGGCGAACGCCACCCCTCAGACAACCAGCTCCACCCCCAAAGTTCAGTGTGAATTAAGCCCCTTTAGGATAATTAAGACCCGAACGTCTGGCTTCAGCGCTCACGTGTTCATTGCAGCTAACTTTGGTGCAAAAGGGGTTTTAGTCAGATCATCGGCCTCATGTGGCCTCACGCCTCAAATCAGTGACCTTTGATTTATTTACGTTACAAACAGGTAAAACTAAGCATCACAGGCTTCACACTTAGTCAAACCTCCTCCGCTGCTGCTTTCTTCCACCCTCTGCCTTTCAAACTGCACAGATAACATCACAGTCGAGTCAAGTGAACCAAAAGTGGATAAGAGCTGAGCAGAGCTCCACTTTCTGCCACCGAGCTGACGACCTTTAAGACAATACGGGAGCTCGACGATCAAAAGCCTCGCCCGACAGAGCTTTGAGAGGCGCTGGTGATTGTTCCTGGGGCAACACGGAGCGTTCCTCGGGCCCTGCTACAAAATGTTTTCTACTTCCAAAAGGAAAACAAAGACGATATGATATCTGCAGTGGCATCTTCGCTCTCAGGTGTTATCAAAGAAACAAAGGCTGGAAGCTGAGGAGCTGCAGCTCAGCTGGTGGAGACACAAGCTCAACATTTCACTGCTTTTGTAGAAGTTTGTTCTTGTTCAAAATACCTGAAAACAGCCTTGTACCTTTTATTGTTTCCCTTTTCTTTTTCTGTGTCTTTATTAAATTCAAGACTCTTCATTCATTCACTTCCTCCCAAACATAACAAGCCAATGCCTGAACTCCAGAGCTCTTGGCCATTTTGTTTTACAGTTGTGGGGAGATGAAGGGTGTTTGCATTTGCTCCTTTTGGGCAATTGTGAATTCAGATAAACAACACGTTGGGTTTTGTATCACAGGAAGACATGGCAGTGTTTTGTAATATTTTCTTGCCGATTATTCAAAGATATCCAAAACCCTTTTCTTGCAGCAACAAACTGGAGGGACATACAAATGAAACACAAATTTTATTCCCGTGAACCTCACAGACGCCTCTGAATCCAGATATGGATCATTTGGCAAAAACAAACAGGAGGTTTTGAATATGACATAACAACAACTGGCAAGGAAAGAAGGGCCCAGAAAGTCTGCTGTGTTTCCAACCATTGGTTTTAGGAGGTCTAGTCCTCATAAAGGCACTTTCCAAATGAACTGTGTGTGGACGGATCATTACTTCAGACTCTTAGATCATTCCTAAGTGCTAATAAAGAGCATCTCTAATCAGATTCCCAATAAAGTGATGGTGAAGATCATGGGAGTTAGGATCTGCCCCTGCAAAGTCAAACAATACAATGATTGTTTACCTCCACCAAAGAAGAAGAAAGCTGGATTGAGACATTTAATCAAGACATCGATTCCTGTGAGAAAACTGTGGTTGTTGTTTTTTTTTATTTTTTTATTTTGGAATAATGGCCATAACATTGATGCTGTTACTTAAATTACACAGAGAGACAGAAGGGGATTAGTTATGATGTGTGAATTAAGTCATACATCTTTATTTATTGGGAGAAAACGGCATCATTCTAATTCAGAAGCACAGATGTGTGTCGTGCCACAGAACTGACGACTCGGGTTAATTAAAAAAAAAAAAAAGCCTGTTTCCCTGAAAGAGGAAACAAAATCAAATAAGTGCTGTTTTCACTGCACTGTTTTAAAGGATACTTGGTGCCGGATGAAATAGATTTAGGAGAGATCAGTAAGAAAAAGGATAGATTTTACAAAGACGTCGAATCCAAACCACCAAACCATCTTTTTAGAGATGTAGTGGTCTCAATCTCTTTTGTCTTCTGGCCTGTTGGACACGTTGGATACAACCAGTGTTTCTAGTAAAGTGGACGTAGACTCTGGGTCTGTAAAGTGAAGCCAGTGCTGAAGAGCCTTAAACCATCAGGGGGCGACTCCACTGGTTGTTAAAGAAGTCAGGTTGTATTGAAGTCTATGGGAAAATGTCCCTACTTCTCCTTGATTTATTAGCTCAGTAAACGTTTTCCTAATGAGTTTATGGTCTCAGTCTCTAGTTTCAAGTCTTCAATACAACATGATGTTCATTTTTTAAATGATGGTCCATTTAGAGGAAAATAGACCAGAAAGCAGGAGATGAGTTAGGGGGCGTGGCTACAGTGTGATTGACAGACTGTACCACCCAATCAGGATAGAGTACAGAGCAGGTCAGCTCCAGCCCTCACTCCTCCTCAGCTCCACCTTCTCCTCCAAATATGGTTTCTTCTGGTTTGAAAAAACCAAGATGGCTGAAGACAAAATTACAAACTCAAACAAACTCACTTGTCATCTCTTGGTTAGGGTTAGTCAAAGGTGATTTGGGTTAAAATAAGTACTTCCTCATCATTAGATTACAGTGTGTCACGCCTACAATAACCACAACAATCAATGATAATAGAAACAACATAAACTGCTACTTTCACATGGGAATCGAACACTGCTCTTCTGTGTCATATGCCCCCGCCATAAGTTCAAAGACCGAATGTGCCGAGTATACCTCTGCTCCTCTACAGCACTATGCAAAACTTTTAGGCGCTTTAGCCGTTTAGATTCTTATCCATCAAGCCACAGAAGGACGGACTCTATAAGAAGATAACAAGAAGAAAGTAATCCATCAAGAAAATCCCCAAACAGCCATTTCTGCTTGTTACATCAACAGCAGTGCAGACGAGGGTGAATGGGCCATTTTGTAGCCAACAGATTTCATCTATCAATTAACTGAGCAGAAGTCAAATTTCACACCTTATTTGTCTTTGTATAACTTTTCTCCCTTTTTTCTCTGAACGGAGAATCTCATTTGACCCCGACTCACACAGGATCTATTACTATGACAAACAGGGTTTGTAGCATTTCATAGTTCAGACCATTGGAGCGTGTCATATTTTGATATTTTTCTGATACTATTTTCCACACATGTCCAGTGACTGTGCTCGCATTTAAGATGATTGGGTTCTTCTCTTTTAAAGTATAAATTGACTTATGTTCTGTGTTTTTTAATGTGTTTATTAGATTTTGCATTTTTTCCAACATAGCACAAACATATATTAACAAGCACCTGCTACCTCTCTCCCTCCTCCTCAAGAGTTCAATAACAGCACAAAGTTAATAGTATAAATTATCTGAATAAGGTCCCATTTGAAAGTAGAGGCCCAGTCGCCATTAAACACTGAGTCCCAGTATTTTTTTTTTGTCTTTGAGATACAAGACCACACCTGAACATGAAGTTGTGGCCAAGTGTCAACCCTCTGTGACGTCACCTGTTGGTCTGTGAGCTGCTCCAGTTCGTAATTTGTCCGTCGGCCATCTTGTTATTTGAAACCATTAGAAACCATTAAAAATCATATTTGGAGGAGAAGGTGGAGCTGAGGAGGAGTGAGGGGTGGAGCTGACCTGCTCTGTACTCTATCCTGATTGGGTGGTACAGTCTGTCAATCACACTGTAGCCACGCCCCCCAATTAATCCCCTGCTTTCTGGTCTATTTTCCTCTAAATGGACCATACTGACCTAATAAATCAAGGGAGAAGTAGGGACATTTTCCCATAGACTTCAATACAATCTGACTTCTTTTTAGAATGCAGGTTTAAATCACTGAAGCATTGGCTTCACAATAACAACATGGCTCCTGCACTTAATTCATGGATTCTCAAAAATAAATAAACCATTAAATTAATGAACAAAAGTAAATAAAAATAGATATTGATTCCTTGATGTGATATGACACATCCTTAATCCATCTGTTATGGGTCAGGGTTCTGGTTCTTTAAACCACAAATATATCTTCTTATGGATGTCAACACTTCAAAATAAAAGACTAGAGAAGCTAAAATATGGACATTTAAAGAACTTATTCATTATCAATGTTCTGGATGAATTGACTGATACTAGTTTTGAAGTTTTATTATTGGCTTTAATGCTGTAATCTATGTATTGTAGGTGCACACAAAAAGGAAAATTTACATTATCTGTATCACACAAACTCTGTCTCACACACACACAAACAGATGAAGTGATGGGTTGTGTCGAGCTTGTGCTCCAGTATTGAGAGGAGAGGCCACTTCCTGTCCTGCTGCATCGGAAATACCAGCCCCGAAGCCTCTGAGGCTCGGATTCAGATTAGACTACAAACACTTTGCGCACACAAACACGTATAAAGTAAACTCAGCCACGTACACACCCCAGAGCACACACGCAAACTGCAGTGAATACGCAGCCGGGCAAAGCTTGTAGAGAGTAAACACAGCACATCACATCTCCACGAACTGTAGCTGCCACACACACACACACACACACACACACACACACACACACACACACACACATATATATATATATATATATATACACATTCACACGCACTCAGAGCCCCATCCGCTGGGAGTATTGTTGGATTCTTCCTCCTCTGACGCCCGTGAGGCTCATGCTTGGGAAAAGGAAACGCAGTCTTGTGTAACCTTTATACACAGCAGAGACAGAGAGAGTCTTTTTGTTGGCAGTGCCAGAGGTCAGGCCCTGAGCTCTGCTTTAATCCCGATTTCTACAGTCAACATCTCGTCAGCTCCAGAGGCTGAAGGCTTTTCTCCTGCGTGACTTTGGGAGGAGGGTTTCACCGCCAGCGAATGAATGAATACATTAAGCTCAAGAGCATTCAAAAGCGGTTAGAGAGGAATGCAATGGTTGTGAAGTTGGTTTATTTAGTTGTCATCGTTTCTGTTTCTACAGAAGCCCAGAGAGGACAAGAAATATTTAATTAAAGCTGCATTAGTCAATATTTTTTGCATCATAGGTTGTAGGTTATTCGACTACTTCTAATGTCAAAGGTGTCATCTTTGTTTCCCTCAGCTACGCTGAGCATTTCTCACCTATTTTATGTCAGGTTTTGGTTTTATGGCCTGAAGATAAATAATGTAAACTACCGGGCCCACAAACAGCAGACTTAAAGGTCCCATATGGTCTAAAGGTAGACGTTAAAGGTCCATACAGTCTAAAGTTAGGGTCAATTAAAAGAGAATGAAGTAAAGTGTCCTGCAGTTTGTGAGGCACGAGCTCTGAACCTCTCAGTGGCTCATTATTTTAAGACATTGATTCAGTTGGACTTTTTGCTGCTTTGCTTTTCTAAACTTGTGTTTCCTGTTTTGTCACTGACCTGTGCAAGACATCAAAATGAACTTTTCCACAGTAATTTCCCATGAAAGCTCACTGCAACACCGGAGCCAATCCCAGCCCACATGGGGCGAGGGCGGGGTCACAGCCTGGACAGGTCAGCGGTCTGTCTTAGGGCCGACATATAGAACAACCATCCATAGTCAGACTCACGCCTACAGGCAATTCAGAGGTGCTAATTACCCTAAATGTGCAGGGGGGACCGTGCGTTCAAACCACTGCACCACCGTGCCGCCCCAAACAAGTGTTTGAACAACCAGTGCCTTCGTGTTTTTTGAGAGGACAGTCCCCTCCTCAAAGATCTCCGCGGTTGAGTCCCATGAGTCCCTCTGTCAGACGCCTCCATCTGTATTTCAGCGGGACCTGATGGTGCCAAATGTCCCAAATGTTTCCATGAATCACAAACGTTGTAAAATATAAATAGGAAGCGGGCGATAGAACTGATTGAGGGGGAAGCTGCTGTGTGGTCTGTTCAGAGCAGATGCTGCTGCTGCTGCTGTCAGGATGGAGCTTGGTCGTTCAAACACACACAAACACACATCTTTGGACTTTGAGGACGCTTGTTGACATCATGTATTCCTGAGGCCTAATTCTGACCAGAACCCTAAAACCAAGTCTTAACCCGCAAACTGGCCTTTAAAGCTGTGAAAAAAGTGAGGACCGACCCAAACGTCCTCACTTTCCCAAAATGTCCTCACCGTCAGGAAAATACTATTAGTCCTCATTGTGTAACATTTACAAGTACACACACATATACACACAAATATGATGAACCAGTAAGAATTAGACAAGATAATTTGATCGATTGCCTCAACTTTATTGTTTTAATTGCACCAGAATGTGGGAAATACCTAAATAGGTTTTTGACTCTCGTGTTGTTGATGTACTATATTGAATATTACAAACACCCAGGGTTTCTTTTAACCTATAAACCAACTTATCAGGACTCTGACATCTTCTCTGAGATGTTTTCAAAGAGAAGAAAAGGGTTTTTTACCCCTTTTCTCTCCCTTTCTCCTCTTCTTCCTCTTCTTGCTCTGTGACTCTGCAGACTGTGGAAAAAGTCCATTAGTTGTTTACATACTCCCACTTTCTCCTCCTCCACTTGTGAATTAATGTAGCGAATCGCAGCGACCGCTCTCCTCTCCTTTCCTCTCCTCTCCTCCGAGGGAGTTATTCACATTTAAAAGCCCATAATCAAACACCTACGCGTTAAATGGAAGGCCATTAATGCTGATGGTATACCTTGGACTGAGCCGAGATGAAACCTTGGAAAACTACACACTATCAGGGCACAGCAAGGACTTTATCCTCCTCGAGTTGACTCGTTTGGATGTGTCTTTCATTTTGTCTGAGGTGATGAGAAGGTCAGAGATTGGAGCTGGTGGAAAGTATTCAATCTCAAAGAGGGGAGAAGTTCATCTTGTTAATTTCCTCCCTTCTGTCCTTTTGCAAATTTAGCACCCGAGTGTTGTGATGCAGGGCCTGAGCAGAGGAGGGTATTGATTTGTAATGTGAGTTTCACCGCAAACCTCATTTCACTCCCTGAGCAGCCAATTTCAGGAGGGGGGGGCGGAGGGTGGGGGTTACAAATTGCCAGGTTTGAAGCTGCCCTGTGGAAATCCGTGGTCTGCTGTGCCGGCTCGCTCTGGGAACCATCATTTCCTTCCAGGGAGGGTCAGCAAAATTCAACCTCTGCAGATTTTATCTCAAATTTTTATCAAATATCACCAGCCTGTCCATGACTTCTTCCACATCTCATACTTTCAAAGAAATTACCAAGTAATTCCAGCCCCTCCACCCCCCAAGGCAGGCAGGCGCTTGAATGTCTGAAGTGTTTCCCTTTGGGTTATTTTTAGGACACCCCCCCCCCCCCCCCTTGTGTTCAGATGGTCCAGTCTGGGCCAGAGGAAGGGGAGTGGTAGGGGAAAAGGGAAATCTTCAACAATGACTTCATTAACACGATGCCCAACATGAGCAGCACAACTGGACTTTACCACTCCGTTACAACACTGGATACATGACTTTTCCTTTTGGATTTCATTCTTTAAAAGTCTCATTTTTTATCCAGCACCTACATCACTTCTACAGGGTGACATGGACGTCTACTGAAGTCCAATCCATCCAAGACCTCAGACCTGAGAAGGATGTTGATCACAAGTGAGTCCACGTTCACTTACATCTGCGGTGTTGTGTTTTATGACAGACAGGGGGAATTGGAAAGACGAGAGTTTCATTATCTCCCTGTTTTTTGATGACAATTGGCGCTTGATGACATCCATTAAGTTGATCATTGCTAATTGGCTTATTAAGTTGTAATTAACAAGGACTTAATTGAGCCTTGATTAGAACGAGTTTGGCTTCTGGGCTACTCCTCTGCCGGTGTAGGTCTAGCTTATGATTTTGAACTTATTCTTTGTGTAAATATTGTAACAGCAGTGAAAATCAAAGTGTAATAGGCTTGTTCTGAATTGGTGAGGCAAAAAAAATGAATTTGAAGCACTCTGGTATTGACTGAGGGTTCTTTATGGTTTGAAAGTCGTGGGCCTGAAAAAATCATGAGAGCAGTTTTGAACTCTGGTAGAATAAAAGCTTTTTCTCTGGCAGGAAGAGCGTAGGAATCGCTGAGAATGTGCGTGGGTTACTTTCAAAATGTGGCATATAAGAGGGAACTGATCACCCGCCAAAGCAAACTGCAAAAACTCCAACTTTGTTAAATCTTTTTTTTTTTTTTTTTGTCTTAAAACTTTAAAATACACACCTGGAGTTACAGTGTGAAGATTAGAGGTAAATTTGTCAAAAATCGAGGCCTTTATTTTGAAATCTGTGACCTGATATCGGTGATTTTGATTTCATTCTTGTTTTTGTGCTTTTATCTGTGGAAAATCATTTTTTTAGCATATAAAATGTCTGTATTGTAATATTGTTGTGAAATGTTTTCATTTACAAAATATCCACGTTGGGATAATGGGAAACCCAATATTCATACTAAAATAATTAGTCAATTAAAGGTTGGACAGATTGACAGTTTTGAATTATGATTAGTTGTTAAATGTCATTTCTCAAAGAAAAACACCAAAAAATCTCTGATTCCAGATTTTCAAAAGTGAGGATTTCTTACTTTTCACTGTTTTTCATCATTGAAAATGTCATGCATTAAACTTTTGATGACTTTTGGTCATTTAAAACTGTTATCAACTGTTTAGTGGCTCAAATGTAAATAAATCTGAGGTAAAATGGGATATAGTGGAGTTAGTAGTTGACCAGGTCGGAGTCAAGTACTGAAATATTGTAATCATGGAGTTATTTTTTGATAATGTTTCCTTGTACCTGACCTTGTTGAATAGTTAAGTAAGATAAAGACAATGAGTTTTTATTCTCAAGAATTTCACACCTTCATTGCATTGCATTGTGGTCCGTTTCCTGCTGAGCTTACATAGCAGGGGGGGGGGGGTCTCTGTGCTTCCTCTACACTGGATTTTTTCCTCCTAAACATACAGTGGTGACCGGAGTAAGAAAGCTTCGCTCTTTGATTGTGACATTAAAACCAGACGCTGACAGTTTGATGAGCTCAAAGTGAGAAAACTACTCTGGAAATAACTGCATGGTGTCACTTTATCTTCATTTTTGCACATATTCATGGGAATAGGTCGAGAAAAACAAGGTGCAGTAGGTGGTAGCTCATGAATAATAATATATCAGACTTCTCTTCCCCTTCATAAACAGCTGAATTTTGGTGTATTTCTAAAATCATGCAGTCCAGCCCCAAACTCATCAGGAGCGTTGTTGGTTTGTTTTGTCCTGAACAGTTAATGAGCTGCAGTTGTTTCTAACTAAATGCACAAGCGGCTCATTAACTATGAAAAATTTAAACACCCACGGGAAAACTTAAACTTTCAGATATGTTGCAACTGTCCGTGTTTTTTTTTTTCCTTATTGAATTATTTAGCAAAGCCTGATTAATAACATCAACATCAACCAAGACCAAGTCATGGTTACATTAAAAGATAACAAAATTATATAATAATATAATAATTATATAGTAATATAAAATTTTATGTTTACACCAGTTGACTGTCCACCATCTTGACCAATCGTGAATCTGGTTCCATTTAGATCTTTTAAATCTCTATTTGTAAATTTCTTTTAGAAAAGGAAAATTTACAAAATATACAAGTAGCAAACTTCTGTTGTTATGCTATCGTAGCTAATATTAGCTAATGTGACTTTAGTAACTTGTAGCGCTGTGAGTTGTCCAATTGAAAATCAAACTCTTGCATATTTAGCTTAGATACCTGATTAATTCCTGAGAACATCTGTCCATGAACACAGCTCTGTACGTAGTAGCTAGTATCTACTGTCCTTGTAACTAAAGGTTGGATCTGGTTCAAGTTAAGGTCTATAAACAGCTAATTGATTTTGTGTGAATCTCTTTCAGCGAAGGAAAATGTACAAAACACTAAAGTAACAGACTTCTTGCCGCATGCTATTATAGCTCATGTTAGTCACGTTTATCTCTGTAAATTCACTTTTTTTTTTAAAACCGAACCATAAACAGAACAGCTGCTAATGCTAACTTTAGCTGTGTAGCAATACCAAAGCTCACGAAAAGCTCCTTGTTATTTTTTTAAAAATATAATATATAAATTAAATAATTTTTTAAAAGCTAGAAAAATAATGAGACACTAGATATACGGGTTTACTAATTCCACCTCCGAGCACCTCTGAAGCTCACTAATTAACACATTTCTCATTTCTTCTCATTCATTTTTAATCTGAATTCGGGTTGGAGACTCCAGGAACTTACTGGTCTCTCATAAAAAAGTAAACTATTGTTTTATCACTTTAATCTTTTACACAAGCAAGTTATAACATGTTTGATATTCAGCTTCACTGGTGCTGCTATAACAACAGAGTAGCTGTTTCCTCCCATTTGTAGACTAAGAAATAGGAGTCTGTGACTGTGGCCTCATATTTGATGGACACTCCAGAAAGTGACTAAGCACATTTCACAAAATGTCAAACTATTGCTTTAAGTATATCTATATTCATCTAGAATCCCAAATGCTAATCCTTAGCTTCGCAGACCCAGAGCTCAGTTTGCGGCCGAACCACTTCTGCTGAACTATGTCGGCTTTTCTGAAAATGGAGGTCAACTGGACGTAGAATGAAACCTGCAGCAGCATTCATGCCTCAGATTAATTCAGAGACCGGTTCAGATGGATAATATTTCAGGTTTTTTTTAGTAGTTTTCCACAAGATGCAAAGGCCAGTGAGAAGTCAGGCAACCGGTCCATCCAGGTTTCGAACAGTTTCAACAATCATGTAACTTCTAAATTATCTCTAGTACAGCCTGTTAAAACGGGTAAAGATGACAACCACAGCTGCCTGCTGAGTCATTTCAGCCATTTCCTGACTGACAACGCCTAAATTCAAGCAAATGACCAACCTAGCTTTCCCACAGTGCAATTAGTAAAGCAGAATTTGTGCGCTGCCTCTGGGAGACTATGTATGTCTACGACGGACGGGTCCATCTTTCCAAAAAGTACAGATTATTTAAGTTAAACAAACCTTTGGTTGGCCAAATTCTCCGCGGCTCCTGACAGGTGACCTGAAAAGTTTTAAAGAAGAACAGAACAGATGAGGTGCTTTAAGGAAAATAAAGAAATACTCCCTCCGTGTTTTGCTTGGCCTGGTGACAGCTGGTTTGTTGCCCAGCAGCACTTTGCTGGGCTGTGTCATATCTGTTTCTACGAAATGCCCCTGTAGTCCGTCCAATTTGCCTCATGGTAACTTGAGCGTGATCGGCCGGGCTCAGTAAAGCCATCTTTCCACTGGCACCAGGACTCAGGACAGGGGTGTTGTTAGCAACGTAGGGCAACAGTGCACGGGAATTATTATACTGTACCAAGGAATGAGCTAATGCAGCTACAGCGCCAGCTGAGGGCGGGGCAGGTCACACTCAGTGTGTGTGTGTGTGTTTGAGTGGCCTGGTCCCATTAAATTAAATGAAAACTCTGAAATGTTTCAAATTATTTGTGTGGCAATTAAACCAATAAGAAAATCAGTGTAAGGAAACAGAGTAGAACCAGAACAAAGGTTAACAAACATGTATTGGATGAAAATCTAACTCAAAGGCCAGAGAGCAGCTTCGCCACTTTTCATCTGGGGAAGAATTGAATAAAGTGAAATAAAGCTGATTAAAGCTAAACTGATCGTAGCCTTGATGGTAAAAGTGGATCTGTCCTTGGCCTGAAGATGCTCGTGAGGATGCTAATGATGCTAATGCTAAGTGTGAAATGGAGGTTTAACAGTTGTAAATGTCGCCTCTGATTTGGATAAACAACAGTGAAGTGAGCGAAAACACTTCAGCGCCACTAAAATCAGTGCTGGACATCATCTCTCAAACGTCGTGGATCTAACAAACTGAGCATAAAGATGACAGAGACACATGGAGGGTTTATTGACACTGAATATGAATCTGGTCTTTGTAAACTTGTGTTCAGGTGGTTTCACAAACCTGTTGAACTTTTGGCTTCTGTAAAGGAAGCAGCGTCTTTGTCACTGGTTTAACTCCGTACGTTTACTGGTTGAAGAGAAATCTGGCTTTTATGTCTTCTGACTGCCATCCATCCCATATCTATCTATTTTGTCTTTGGACAACCTCCAAACAGAAACGTCAGGGGTTTGAACCCTGAGCCTTCTTGCTGTGAGGCAACAGGGCTAACCACTACACCACCATGTCTTCTTGCTGCCTGTCAATTATACATTTGATTAGTACTAACAGGATAAATCGTCCACGAACGTGACCTTTGGCGAACTTCTCCGTATGATAAACAGGTTTAGGTGAATCCAGACCTAAATCACTTCACCTGTGTGAGGTGAAGGACTGTAGCCTGAATAGAGGGCTGATGTTTCACAGCAGCTGCAGCTCCCTCAGTCCATCACCACTGGAAAACCAAAGTGTTTTGTTTTTTTTTCAGGGTGACATCAGGCAGGCGGCAGGATCTCCGTCACGGTGGCCGCCGTGACATTTTCTCTTAACTCTGGAATTTCTTGGACTGTTCCTGGTCCGTCAGGGTCAAGTTATGTCGTGTGTCGGAGAATGAAACACAACTTCAGTCGTAATTTCAGTGAGTTGACATGGATTTCACAGCCACGTTTGGCGTCACACTAGATTGTAGATTGTCGTTATTATATTGTCGTTCCATCATTTGGTCCCTGTTCGCGTTGCTTAATAAAATCCAGCGACTCCTGTGTTTGTCTTTGAGGAAAGAAATGGCAGCATTTGCTTGTGGCATTTTATTGTTTGGAGAGTAAACAGCACATTCCCACAAAACTCCACATGAGATCTGCAGAAATTGAAACTTAGCGGCTTTAAAGTGGGAAACCATTGAAAACGATGTTGAATACAGTGAACCTTCGGTCAGTTTTCCCTGAATGATTAAAACCATAATTAAATGATTAAAAATAAACTTCTCCTGCGGTGAAGAGCTTCGTTTTAACAAGGCTGAGAAAACTACATGAACCATTTTCCTGTAAACTAGTGTAATGAGTCACAGCAATGAGTCTTTGTGGGAGCGAATCATTTCTAAGAACAAAGTTAATTATCAATCAACATAAAGGATTTTAACCTCTTCACCCCTGCAGGTCGTATGGGTCTTCATCACAAGCACGTCATCGTGTGGTACAGCCATCAACTGTTCAGCACTCTATCTGGTTTATTTCGTTGATTGTTCAAGGGCCAAGTAAAGATCAGTTCAGACTTTAATGAATAATAAATTGTTATTAATGTAAAGCTTGTGAGGCTACGGCTCTTTGTTTAATGCCCCTGCTGTTGTCGTTGTCACTTTTCATTAGCATCTTCCAGTAAAGAGCAGAGGTTGAATCCCGTGCAGGAAATCTGGGCCTTGATTGAGGCAGTGGTGATGAACAAAAACACCGTACTGTGATGTTTTGTCTAGAGTCTGGATATAAAAGGACTTGAACTGTATTGTTTCTGACGCCACTGCTTGTTTGTGCTGCTTTTACTTTGCTCCGTTGCTGTAACTGCTGCAGGTTTCCGGGGGCAGGTGAGTCACCTGCATGGCTGAAACTAGTGCAAACTATTATAATGGTTCAGAATCAAGCAGTTAGGAGGTCAATTGGTTTTGACAGATGTGAGTGGTTTGTCCCTGCTGCATCCTCTGGACGCTGCAGCAGCAGCAGCAGCAGGATCGTCCCATTTCAGAGGCTCCTGAAAATCAGGCCTTTTTCTCCTGGCTCCAGTGGGTGAATCCTTCATAGCCCGACCTATCCCACGATTCATTGCACACCAGCAATGAAAGCAAACAGGTCAGACAGAGAACTTGAGGATTACACTTAAATGTTTCTGATCAGTTGAACATCTAATGGTTCAAGTGTTAAAACCACAGGCCTTAAAAAAAAGTTTTGTGCCGCCAAGGTCTCTAAGTGACAGCAGCCGTGCTTTGCAGCATAAAGAGCGAAGACCGTCGTCTTCGGTCCACACCTTGGTGGACAGGATCCCCTGAACACGGACTCAGCTGCGGTTCATGACGTAATTACTTTTCCTCTTGGGTCATTAATAAGGGTTAAGGACTCTCTTATGTGCTTCCTAACCCTTACCCTTTCATCCAAATGAAAGCAAATGTTATAAAAATGCAACAAGGAATAATTAACCTTCTTTGCGGTTCCTGTCAACACTTTAAAAATGGAGTTATGTGGCAAAATGCTCCCTGTGTCAAAGGGGATTTTTTTTAAAGTTGTATTTTATATTAGCTGCTCCGGGCTAATTCAAGTTTATTCAGCTCATTTAATAACAGAACTCACAAATCTCCCAAGTTAATTTCCTCTGGATAATAATAAAAAAAAAATGTGCAAGCTGCATTATCACTCAAGGATCCATCACAGACATTACCTCGATATTTTAACAGCCTTTCTTGGACTTCTAATACAATTTACAAACAATTTGCTGATGAAGGTCCACAGCCATAAGACGAAGACACACCAGCATCTTATTTTTGATTAAAAAAATAGATTTTTTTCAAATAATAAAGTACGTTTTTGTGCAGCTTTTATCTTGAAGGTTGGTTTCCCATTAAATAATGAATCCAGAGACACCAAACTGCTGCATTGTACACTGACACACTGTGAGTCACACAGTAGGGTTTTGAGTGTTCGCCGCTCCGGCCCTTCGTGACCGCAGACATCTTAACTTTCCCCTCCCCAAGCTGACTGGACAGACGGGGGAATACCATCGGAGGAAGAGTGAAAAGGAAGAGGGTAAAAACTGCTTGTGGTTTTGACAGCTGACATACCTCTGATCTTCTGCTGCACCTCTGGAGCCCAGAGAGAGGCTCTCAAGCATCTCCCCGAACTGCAAGCAGAGCAGTGGCTGCACGTTATCCCCCCAACCAGCGACGCAGGTGTTTGTTGAGGCGTAAAAACGGTCTGAAAGCCTTCGGTTAGATATCGGGCTTTGCAGGAATCAGGCTTTTTCAGGAAGACGGCTGTGAGAGCTTGTTCGGCCTTTTGCAGATTAGGTCGGAGAGCACAGTCTTCACCAACTCACCTGGAACATAAACCTTTGTCCAACATTACATTCTCAGCTCTTACATTTGCCTGGACTTTCTGACGCGCCGTCACGCCACCGCTCGCCGCCATGAGACTCTGGCTCACGTGAAAGATTCAAAATGCCCTTTTTCAGCGTGAACATAATTACACTCGTCATTTCAAACGTCTTGAATTCAGGTAAAATCTAAAATGTCGAAAATGTTCATATTTTAAAAATCCGACGATCTGACAATTCCTCACGGATTTCCTGAGCTGCCACAAACACCAGAAGAAGAAAATGTACAATCTAACATTTATTATAAGAATTACCCTTTAGCAAGCGAGCTAATAAACATCTGTAAACAAACTCACACACGTATTGTATTCGTGAAGAGCGAAACAAAAGTTTTAGTGGCTCTTTCATGCTGCTCCCTCACTCATTCAGACCAATGCTCTCTCGCCCACACAGATCATTCAGCGTTTGAACAGATCAGGGATCAGATAAACACAACAACACTTTCTGTGTGAGTGGTTGTGCTGAGGCCAAATTTTCCTGCCACTGTAAACAACACCGGAAGGTTTTCATAGTAATTGCTGAAAAAAAACAAAACAAAACTGCCATTTGACCTGGTTACAGACACTGAGGGGGGAGTAAAGGGCCTGAAGCATTGACGTACTTTAAACAATCTGCCTAGAGAGCATCAGACACTTCCTCCTGAGGTGGCTGGAACCATCAGATTTCAGATGTGGGTTTTTATATCCAAGCAACATCAGTGAATTGACCACATTTAGAACGGGTCCAATATAGTGATGATAATTCATAGCATGAGAAAAAAGAAAGACAGCCAAACATTATGTTTCACACAGCTGAATATGGGGTTAATGACTGATAATGATAATTCAACCTAAAGTCTTGAGGGTAATCTTGCAGATCCCACGGTGACAGTGTCATCAGCCTCAAGAGGGATAAAATATGTCGACGAGGAAGATGAGTAATCTGTGATGATTACCCAGACAAAAAAAAACCAAACTTCACTCTTTAAATTAGCCTAATTCCTGTGGGACAGTAATTTTCTTAGTCCAGCTCAGTGCGTTGGTGTCCAGACAAACATAAACACACGAACGGTCCAACGAGCACGTAACCCCCGCCATCCCCAGTTCCTCTCAGCATCCGGGCACACGCAGTCCGGCTTCCTGGCGCTACCAGGGTGGAGCCGCCCAATCGCACATCCAAATCTCTTATCGGAGCCCAGAGGGGCCAAATCACAACTTCCTCAGAGACAAAGCCATTTGGAAAGGGAAGAGGCCACTGCCTGCCGCGCTCATGCTCAAACCCAGGAGCCCGGTAGATACCATCACTTACGTAAACGGCGAGCTGAAGCAGAGAGGGGCCCCCGACTGCGGCGGCTGAAAAATGCAGGTCGAGTATAAAGTTCATTGTTGTTTCTGACAGGTGCAGAGTGTTTTGCTCCTCCCTGGAGTCGTACTTCATGTGGTAATTAGGTCAGATATACATTAGGCTCAGACTGACTTTCTTCTTGTATGGGTTCATTTCTCTGAACTGAAGTGATTTATCGTCACCAATAAAGACGTTGCTCCAAATTCAAACTGGACCAGGATTTCCTTCCTCTTTACCCTTTTCTGTGGGGGATTTGTTTTTTTTGACTCTAAGTGCTCTGATGTCACCCTAACAATACACAACTGAATTAGCCAAAGCAACAGTAAATTAAATCTGAGTAAGAATGAAGGTTTAATGCACGTCCAAGACGTCATTAGTGGTATTATTTGTTTGCTACGCTCTCTCAATAAATAACACATTTATCGTTTCATAACGTTTTTCACATATATTTTTACACTGAGTTTTTTTGATATGAGGAAGAATCAGCCGAGGCCATCGACCCCCTCTGCTACTAATAACCCAGATATTAAGCATAACTAAGAAACTAACTAGGAATAGATAACTCAGAAATGTCTCCCCAACAAACAAAAACAGTCCTATTGAGTGTGTTTTAAAGCTAGCAAAGTCAGAAAGTAACATTTAGAGTGAAAAAAAAAAAAACACATCTTGTATATTAGGGGTTTTAAATGGCGGCTCAGAGAAGAAAAGCTGATCGAGCCCTTTTCTAGTTTTCAGAAACAATAGCAGGCAGCACGGAGGCTGGTGGCTGCTGCTTTTTTTTTTGTTACTGTCTGCAAACTCCCACAGTGTTGAAAACAATAAACGCTGCTGGCTGCTAACAACAGGACTCATACGGGTCGACAGTTAGCAGGTTCACCTGGGTTTGCCGGATGTTAGCGGGTCTTAGCCGGTGACCAGTGGGAAAGAAGCTTTGGGGGATGAATCCAACCTTTTGTCTGAAACCCAGATATGCGGGTGTATGTTTGGGTGATCGCAGGCAAACACAGTCACGCTGCATGCAGTTTACTGATCGAGGGATTCATGCGTTCTGATGTCTAAATATCTCATTTGTCTCGTTTGTCTTTGGAGCCTCCAAGTTGCAAGAAGCTAAGTGAAGATCAAACACCTTGTAGCATGTGACGAATCAAATAAAATCCACTTTTGTTTTCTTTTGGTCCAGATTGGATTGACTCCTCTGATCTGCAGCTCTTTAACACAGTCGTATCCCTACAGCACAACTCCAAATCCATTTTTATCCACAACTACCCTGCAGTGATTTGGGTGTCAATGCTTTACTCAAGGACCCCAAGATAATTTGATTAAGAACAAGCCCTGTTTCCCTGCAGGCTTCAGGACTGTAACCTCTTCTCTGAGCTCTGAGCCACTGTTGCCTTAAAGCAGGATATTAGGCCTATTTAAAGCGGGAAGCTGGTTTAAATGACAGGGGCTTTTTAACTTCTGACCCCCAAGCTTGCGAAATGGGAGGTTGCACCCAGGAGTGAAAAAATGCGGCGTGGTTGATTTGCTCAAAGTTCAGGGCTCCGCCTGTGGTAGATTTCACACATCCCTGGATTTACAGAACCTCTCACAGACAAGTGAGGCCGCCGCTCGCCAAGCACACTTGATCCCTTTTCTATCTCGAATGTCACATCACCATCGTGACGCTGGAAAATAGGCTCAGCTCTCTGATGTTTAGCCAGCAGGTTATTTGAAGGGTCAGAATATACATATCTCTGCTAATTCCTCTGTGTTTTACCGCCCAGTGTTTAATTTCCATTGCCTGACTTCCTGAATTTCAGTCAGTTTTTCTCTTTCTTTCTTTTCCTTCTGTCATTTTGAAGATACCCCCAACACACACACATAGTGTTTACATATCTGGGCCATCTGCTTTGTGTCGTACTGTTCTCCCGACCCCTGGGGGGCCTGGGGGGAAACAGCCAGACCACATCATAAGCCAAGTTTCCATCCTGTTGTCAAATGAATTTCAGGCAAACTTTTGCGAAGTCACCAAAAAAAAAAAAAAAAAAAAGAAAAGAAAAAAGAAAATGTGAATTAAGCGCCTTTCATTCATTGTGGATGAATGAATAAGCAGGCGGTAAAAACACAACCACCAGACAAGAAAGTGTTTGAAGAACCGATCAGTCATGGGCAAACTGCTGTTGTTGTTCTTTAGTGTCAGCTAATGTCGGCCATATTTCATGCTGTCTGAATATATGAAAACAAGAAATGCCCTTGGCAATATTCTACCCACGACGGGCCTCTTATCCATGGAGAGAGAGCAGGTTTAACATTTCAGGGAGGGCTGTGGTGGACAAATATTTTGAGTCCCCCCAGAAAATCCACATCCTCTTCTGAGCTCTGCAGGCAGACGGAGAAAATGATTTCTGTTGCTGCTGAATGTAAACATCCTGGATCAACAAAACTCTTTTTATGCTTCAAGTGACAATCTTTGGGTTTTTTTTTTTTTTTTTTTTTTTCCCACTCAGTTTTTTCTAACAGTGAGTCAATTTCAAAATTTGGAGTGCGTGTCAGTAGATGCACAGGTTTTCCAATGCACATATCTTTAAAGGAGCTATTTGTATGTTTTGCTATTGCTACATAGCCAACATTAGCATTAAGAGCTATGTCCTTATTTTTATGCTTCCAAGAGGAGGGATTACAACACATCCTCCTCATGGTCGTCTGGACATGTGGCGACCCTCCATGATGTCACCCGTTGGTTCGTGCGCTGCTGTTTTGATGCCTCCAGTTTGTAATTTGTCCGTCGGCCATCTTGGTTTTTGGTTTTTGTGAAACCAGATTTCTTCTAGATTTTGAAGGTGGAGCTGAGGAGGAGTGAGGGGTGGATCTGACCTGCTCTGTACCCTATCCTGATTGGGTGGTACAACCTGTCAATCACACAGCGGCCACGCCCCCTGGCCTCATCCCCTGCTTTATGGTCTATTTTATGAAGTAGAGCATGAGACCATAAACTAAATCAAATAAAACTGAGTTTACTGAGCTGAGAAGTGAGAAGTAGGGACATTTTCACATAGACTTCAATACAATCTGACTTCTTTTCACAGCCAGTGGAGTCTACGGTCAGTTTGCATTGTCCTTTTGTTTTGTATGTGAATAAATTTGAACCGAAATGATAATGACGCTTTGTGCACACTTTTCACTGTTTTAAAACCGTGATGTGGAAACAGCCTCAGGTCTCTGACTGTGTTCCCCATGGCAACAGTGGAGGGACAGGGTTGCTAGGAGACGTGTTAGCAATTTTGCTGCACCAACTGGGGTGCATCATAGTCACGTATATCCTACAAACACTGATAGAAAGTGGGTTTTTTAAACAAGCGCACAGCCTTTGGTTTGTGTCAGTGTGACATTGAACTTTATGGAGGATCAATAGTGCCATCAGCTTTGGAACTGGAGTGATATAAACATAGATATTGAGCCCATGAAATTTCAGTAATGACAATTTGAACCAAAGGTAAATGCTCCCTTACGTCAAAAAATATGCAACTTAATTCAAACTTAATTTCCTCTTATTTTGTAATAGAAAAATACATTTAAACCTCAGTAAGAAATAACACAACAATTTACACGTATATATCACACATATATATCTCTATTCCCAAAGCCTGTTGATATATTTTGGATATTATACACCAGGGTCCAAAAGTCTGAGACCACTTTCCCAGAATGTGAATTTAGACAAGTTTTTAATACACATGCATATGTAAATTAATTATGAATAATTTGTGTCCATACTAAATAAAAATGCATCATATATATTTTAAAACATATGCACATATGCACATTTTTCTATGGGTATTTAATATTTAATCTATGATATATATTCAGAGGATGTTCATATGTGATAATAATATAAGTGACATCAATGGCCACATCACTCCTGATATCGGGACACACAGTATATGTCATGCGCTAAAGCTCCTCACAATAATAATAATAATACTAATAATACTCACAGTGGTGAACAGACAGTCCCTCTTCAAATGTCACAGTTACATTTTTACTACGTTCCTGTTGAAACTGAGGCTTAAGACCAATCTCTGCTTCCACACAGCAGAGAAAGACGTGAGCAGTGAGGACGTTTGTATTGTGTGGCCTTCACATTATCGTCCGACCTCAAGCTCTCCTTCGAGATAAATCCTTTTTCATGGGTATCAGTCACAAATGTGGGAAATGTCCAGTTGATCTGCTGCAACATCCACAGCAGCCCCCTCAGAGAGAGAGAGAGAGGAGGGGGAGGCAGATGGATAGAAGATGGAAGAGGAGGCAAACATGAAAAAGCCTCTTTTCCTCCTCTCTCAGAAGCACCCATCCCCACTCTCAGCCAATTAGCAGTAATTAAAATGGTCTCTTTGGCCTCAGAGATAATTAATAGCCTGTATGTGCCTCCAGTTTTTCTTTCTGAATGTTTTTTTTTTTTAACACAAATGCAAATGTAATTAAACTTCATAAACAGGCGACTGATTAAGTGCAAATATTTGCCCTCTTAAAGCAGGCGGAGCATGAAATGATTATAATTGAATCAAATGCTGTTTTCCTTCTCTGTTTGCAGAGATTGAAGCCAAGGAGGCCTGTGATTGGCTGCGAGCGGCCGGATTCCCTCAGTATGTGCAGTTATTCAAAGGTAAACACGAGGCTGTGAATGTAAACCCTGTGTGCGGCGCAGAGTCAGACTAAATCCAGGCGCCGTCTTATGATGTCATCCGTCTTGTTTGTGTGTCAGACTGCAGGTTCCCCGTCGACGTCGAGTGGGCGAGGCGCGACCACCACTTCCTGGATAAGGATGCTCTCGATTCGCTCTGCAGGTAAAAGGCTCATCCAATCAAATGAGCAGTGATGATGATGATGATGATGATGAGACTGTTTGTCTGTTTGTATATACTACAGCAAAGAGTCCAGCCGACCGGGAATCGAACCGTGGTCAAAGTAACAAGGGCTGCACTTTCCAGATGTCATTGAATGCACCATAAGTCTTTGTCATGGTGTTGACATGACAGTAAAAGTTATCACTTCCTGTTCAGTTGATTCTTGGTCTTCATCCTCTGGTCAATGATTGTGTCTGTTGACAGTAGCTAACAGTTAGCTAACATAAAAAATACTGCATTTTAAGGCCTTTGTTTTATCTTATATACCTGCAATGAGGGTTTTACATTTATTTGAGGTTTTACTGTATAATGTAATACACATTACATCCCCCAAAGTGATCATACAGTTAAATTACACTTGTAAAAAAAATGATATGATACCAGTTGTTGGAAAATGCTAAATTTCAGGACCAATAATTGGTAGATCCCTAATGTAATGTATGACTTTGATTTTTGTGGTTGTTTGTTTAAAGGTTTTTTATTAAAACAATTTATTTTTCTGGGGTTTAGCTCCCACTTCATTATATATAGATATACAATATTTTTTACAATACATTTTAATTTCAGTTGAACTCACTCTAAGTGCACCCTGTCTACGTAAAACTAATGCTTGTCGTTATAAAACCCAATAAAACTTTGTTCTCTAACTTAACCCCGATGCTGAACAGTCACTTCACTACAATCACAGTCTGATCTGTGGCTCCACAGTGAAGCTCTTTCCTCAGGTTTATCCTGCTGGTCCAGGGTTTAAAGAGGCCGATCTCTGGTCTCGAAGGCCACAGCTGGAGCACACCACTCAAAAAGTTCAAAAAAGGGACGATATAGTTTATAAAAATTAGAAACAAACAAAACTCCACGTGAGAAAGTTAACAACTTTGTATTGTGATGGTAGATGATGAGCGTATGATACAGTGTAGTTGTATGTAGTGGATGTAAAGGATGTGCTTACTGTTATGATGCAACACTGTCAGTTTAACCACCATGTTCCCTTCTTCTCTTCTTTTTCCTCTTACAGGAGATTAAGCACTTTAAACAAATGCGTGGAAATGAGGCTGGAACCGCGACGATCCAAACGCAGGGTGGGTGTTGACAGCGAACGCAGCATGACTCTCATATCGAAGCAGCCGTAGCAGCGCAGGACATCACGCCATGAAATCTGCTTGTTAAGCATCAGTTGATTTTGACTGATATAAAGCGACAGGTCCTCCTCCTCTTCATCTTCCTCCTCCTCTTCCTCCTCAGTGGAGTCTCTTTCAAGAAGGAAGTAGATCAGAGCTGAACAAATTATCTCTGAGAAATGTGGATCTTAAAAGCCTTGAGGTTTATATCATTAAAATTTGAATGAAATTTTAATTTACCTCATAATGAATTTAACATTACTGACATATTTTTTCTATGATATAAACACTCATATTGTTTAAAGTCAAGTTTTAAAGTATTTTATAATCAAGTTAACAATTAACCTAGAAACACACTAAAAAAAACAAAAATTCACTGGTAGCAGCTTCTCCAACATTAATATTTTAAACAAATCAAAGTAATAATCAAAGAAAGTAACTGTCAGACATATTGATGATAAAGAAATTTTTAATTCTCCAGTGAGGGATTAATACTGTGTTTTCTGTCTGTTTATTACTTAACAAATCAAATAAATAAAATAAGTAAAGAAACAATGTCCACGAGCTCAGTATAAACCCTCAATATAAAGACTGGCTGTAAGGATGAAAAGACTCTAATTTGTTCTTAATCAAATGATGTAGATTCAAATGATATGAACCTCCAGCCCTGTGCAGTTGCCCACTTTGCCCAGTTGGTATTTCAGCCTTGTATGATGCAAATCAGCGGGAGCTTTTTGAAGATACTCGCCTGTTGGTGAACAATCAGGTCTTTCAAACCCCGGGTCCAGATCAGACTCGGAAGCATGATAACATCAGAGGTGGGCGGCCATCTTGGTGAGAGAGAGAGAGAAAGAGAGAGCTGAACTTTAAAACCAGCTGCCAGGACTTTGTGATGTCACAACAGGCCAGTCACCACCCTCAACCACGCCCCTTAGCCCCTCCCACCTGAAGTGTTTTACCTGAAACCTGCTCCATTTTTTATCCAATCAAATTATGGACCTTTAACTGTGTTTAGCTTTAAGTCCATGTGACAAGTAAAGAGATTTCAACGTATGACATCGATGAAACAAACAGTTTTTCTTCATCCAACAATCCAACTTCATTTTAAATTCAAAATATAAAGTTGCCCCACTTAACAACACTTGCATAAATGTATGTATAAATTATTGAAAACATCTGCGTGTTTGTGTAAATTTCAGACCTCTGTGTTTGTTTCAGTCTCTCATTGTGTTTGCAGATTGTGTGTGTCCCTTCTCTGCATATATTAGTGTTGCTTTGTTTGTGTGACATGCAGATTTTTGTGTTGGTCTGAACGCTCCTGCTTCTTCCAGGGAGACAACTGTGACGAGGAGGACTTGTGTGCCATCAGCCCCTACTGGAGCTACGACAGACGGGCCCGGCGATGGCAACGCCTCAACTCCACAGTGGATGTACTTCGCTTGACCGACAGCCCCAGTGGACGCCGGGATGTTTCTCTGTGTGACGTCAGCGACCGCCATGATTTCTGCTCCATCCACAGCTCCAGCAGCACCGACAGCGAAGGCCACGATGGACACCACAAGAGTCGCAGAGTGCCTGCTACCATCACGGTCACCTCTGCGCCCACCACCGCCAGCACCACCGACGACCAGGAGACCAGCAGGAGCTCCTCCCGCTGCTCCTCCACAAACAAGGCCCCCTCCCTGGACACCTCATTCAGTGGACCCCCATCCCCTGGTGAAAGTGGTGGAGGATCATCCACAATGAGTCTGGAAACCGAGGGCTGCTTCCCAGACAAACCGCCCAGGAAGAAGTGCACCAGTCTGCTGAGGAAGATGGAGAAACTGAGGCTGAGGGGGACAACTGGTCTACTGCCCTCTGGACACAACAGTGGCAGTCGAGCCCGGAATGTGATAAGTGGGCCAGTTCTGATCCAAGAGGAGGAGGGGAAGGAGAGGCTGCACTGCCCTTCAAGGTGAGGATTTCACAGCAATTCCTACTGGTCTGCACAAATTTAAAGGTCCATCAGGTCTAAAGGTTAAAGTTAAAGGTCCATACGGGCTAAAGGTAGAAGTTAAAGGTCCATAAGGTCTAAAGGTAGAAGTTAAAGGTCCATACAGTCTAAAGGTAGAAGTTAAAGGTCCATACAGTCTAAAGGTAGATGTTAAAGGTCCATACAGTCTAAAGGTAGATGTTAAAGGTCCATACAGTCTAAAGGTAGATGTTAAAGGTCCATACGGGCTAAAGGTAGAAGTTAAAGGTCCATGTGATTATAAAGCATGTCCAGGTTCTACATTAATACAGTGAAAGTATCAAAGGTCTCAGTCACAGAGAAATGCTCACAGCCTGTATTCAGAAACTGAGCCTTAAAACCAGCAGTCAGGACTTCTGGAACTGGAACTTTGTGATGTCACAACAAAGCACTCACTGCTCTCAGCCACGCCCCAAGCTCAAGAGCCTGAAGAGCCTTAAACCTTTATTCTATCTAATGACCATCTGAGGGCGACTCCACTGGTTGTTAAGAAGTCAGATTGTATTGAAGTCTATGGGAAAATGTCCCTACTTCTCCCTTGATTTATTAGCTCAGTAAACATTTTACCAATGAGTTTATGGTCTCAGTCTCTAGTCTCAAGTTAAAATGTGGGACCTTTAAACTGAATTTTCGTTATTTGTCTCTAACCTCAGATTGAATGTCCTCAGTCTGCAGGGTCGACCCAACAGGCGGGTGTCCTCCTCGCCCTCGTCTCCTCACACCATCAGCAGCAGCAGCAGCAGTAACAGCCACTCAGAGAGCAGCAGCACCGTCAGCACGCCCAGCCCGGTCACCAGGGTCAGGAGCAACTGCAAACGCTCCAACAGCAGCGTCGGGGCCGGGGGTGGGACGGGTTACAACCAGAACCACCCAGGAGCAGAGGTCAGTCCAGAGGGTCAAGGCCGAGTTTTTATTTTTGACAGTTTATCATTGTTACCAGACTGAGACTGATTTTGTGAACAGATAAACAAAAATCCTTATTCATTTTTGGTTTTTTAAAGTTTCCATATGTTGCCAAATTTTGCGTCAAAATTTCATCAATATAAATTATGATAAACACATAAAAAATTTAAAAAGCTAACTGTTGGCAGCTCCGTTTAAAGACCAACCTCCCACACACCAAAGAGGACTGAGTTTTTCTTTGCAAGGACAAACTGCCACGTTCACTTTGACCTCAACATAGAGTGGTTTGTGTAACCTGACTCAACTATTGGTTGGATACATATATTATAACAACAAATAGAAATGATGGTTGAACACACACATAGTTGAGCTCAGGAAAATGTGAGCTATGTTATTCATGGTTAAACAAGGGTTTTCTGAAAGCTCAAACCTGAAGGGGTTAAAATAGAAAAGGAACATTTAACCACAGTGTTTAAAAAATTATATTAATTTTTTAAAGGCAACTGTGGCTGCGCACCAAGGACATGTACTCACATTTTTCATCGAAGAGGAACAGCTTGAGGCCATTCAAAATAATTAGACATGACACTAAATGGTCTATATGGTACTGCATAATTAAATTAAATATCCACATTTCAATGTACTTTGATGGACATTTTGAATGATATGTTAAAGAGCCCATATAATCTCAAGCACGATGTCCATTTTCTTTGATTATAAAGCAGGTCTAGGTTCTATATTAATCCTGTGAAAGTACCAAAGGTCTCAGTCCACAGAGAAATACAGCGTGTATATAGAAACTGAGCCTTAAATCCAGCTGTCAGGAATTTTGTGATGTCACAACGGAAAGGTCATTAGCACAGCCCACCTGGATCCAACTTTGTTTCTCTGAGCATTTATCTGAAATCTGCTATATTTGTATTGAATCACTCAGAAAACAGTCAGCCAATTAGAAGAGAGGCTCAGATCCTCTCTTCTGATTGGCTGAACTGTTGTTACCATAGCGAAGCCTGAGAGAAAAGATGTAAAACTACACTGAGATGGTTTTTGGTTCTTAAAACTACAAATATATCTTCTTATGGATATCAGCCCTTCAAAATAAAAGACTGTAAAAGCACAAATGATGGGCTTTTAAAGTATAAATCCACTTATAATCTGTATTTGTCTTTTCCTTCTTGCTTTAATTTAAAATGGTTCCTGTAAAGGACTACAGGAACCAGATCAACAACAACAACAACAGCAGCCATGAGAGCCTGGTCTTCCACATCCCCCACGGACACAAACCGGGGACCTTCCCCACCTCCCTCGCACACAAACACATCCTGTCCCCGATCATCGACGACACCTCTGTCAACTGGAGGACCGGCAGCTTCCACGGCTACCGGGGGCGAAACAGTTGCCGCCGGGGCATATCATCACTGGCCACTGGTGACCAGGACCCACCGTCCTCGTCTTCCTGCAGCAGCGTCACTGCCCCCAGCCCACTCGCTGTGCTGGATCATCGGCTGAGCATCTACGACAACGTGCCTGACGACCAGCAGCTGTCTGGAGGTGAAGGTGTCTGTGGTGGAAGAGGTAACGACACACAACGGACGGGTGAGGAGTCACAGGTGAGTCAAAGGACAGTTACGTTTATTTTTTTCACTCTATAATATAAATCATAGTAGCTTTACATTCTTTTCGGGGACTGTTCTCTAATCCATACAGTCTAAAGGTGGATGTTAAAGGTCCATTCAGTCTAAAGGTAGATGTTAAAGGTCCATAGGGTCTAAAGGTAGATGTTAAAGGTCCATACAGTCTAAAGGTGGATGTTAAAGGTCCATATGGTCTAAAGGTAGATGTTAAAGGTCCATACGGTCTAAAGGTGGATGTTAAAGGTCCATACGGTCTAAAGGTAGATGTTAAAGGTCCATTCAGTCTAAAGGTAGATGTTAAAGGTCCATACGGTCTAAAGGTAGATGTTAAAGGTCCATACAGTCTAAAGGTAGATGTTAAAGGTCCATACGGTCTAAAGGTAGATGTTAAAGGTCCATACGGTCTAAAGGTCTGATCTTCTCTTCCCACTAAATTTTCCCATGTGTCACCTGTGATTTTTGTCCACTCACCTTTTGGTCTCTCAGGTGAGTCGGCTGTTGGCAAACGAGGACGTCTTCTCCGCTCTGGACAGTGTGCTGGAAAGGATCAGCGACCTCCAACAACTGGTCACCACCTGGTCCGAGAATCTGTCCGAGGACGACTGTCAGAGAGGTTCCTCCTCCTCCTCATCTTCCTCCTCCTCCACCCAGGACTCACCTGCCCACTGCTCCTTGGCCGCCTCCCTCTGCCCCTCCTCCCCGAGCCACATCCACCTGGAGGTGCAGCATCCAGAAGAGGTGGAGGAAGAGGAGGAGGATGAGGAGGAGGAGGAGAGCTGTGAGAAGGTGCCGGTGAATGGAGATGAGCCAAAGTCACCACAGCCCAGGAGCAGGTGAGAGAGTTTGGAGTGTAATGCAAGAAATGAAAACTGAACAATCATGTATCACAATAAATATAACACAAAGTGCTTCACAAGTGTTGGCGCAAAAATAATTCAAGGTTATGAAAACGATAACTCAAAATCCAGTCCTGGAAATACAAACAATTTACTGGGACCCTGAAGTAGCCCAGGACATTTGTAAGAGTAAGCAGGACACTTAAGGGGATTTTATTCCCTCAGGCATGAACCGAAGTAAGACTCAAGTTATTGGGAAGCACTTAAGATAAACTGTTGTATAGTTTTAATTGCTTTTTTTTTTTTTTTTTTTAATAGTGCTGCTCTTATAACTGTTAGTTGCTGCATATTTGTTCCCAGATATGAGCAATAAAAAGTTATGAAGCCTCTTCTTTAATGTAAAAAGCAGCCACATCATCAGTGCTGTTTTTTTTTTTTGTACTTTAATATAGATGCACAATTATGTGTCTTTACATGAACTGTTTGCACATGTGGCGTCTCTGAACCTGCTCCACATTAGCATCGTGGCTCAGGAGACAGGAATCCCTGTCAGTTCAGGACTTTGTTTAATCTAAATGATTGGACGCATTAAATTCATTAACTGCAGATATTTCCCCGATGATGAATCTTAATGACTTAATTAGTCCGTCCTCCAGCTCAAACTCTGCATTTTCTAACATGCTAATGTTTTGATAACATGTATATGTTTGCATATGAACATACATTAGAATATTATAGTGATATGTTTTGATTAAAAAACTTTATTTAAACCCCAATTTTCAACATTTAAATAAAGTTTGAATAAAGCTCAAATTTACAATGTCAAGTAGATTAAAAATAACAAAAACAACATCAATAAAAAAACTGAATTATAAATACAATCAATAAATAATTGAAAGACATTGATTAAAACAGGTGTCCAATAATTGTCACTATGCCAAATGTAGCATAGCATGCTAATGTAATCTAATTGACATTGTGACATTTCGCGGACATTAAGGTAAAATTGGCTTTTTCTCATGACTAGAATGTCGAGATGGCGTTGGATTTATACAGCAACACAAATTAAAACAGGCAAAATATTGTGAGCCATCATCAGGAGTCTAAGTGAAGGCATCAGACGCTCTCTGACAATTAAATATCAACATCTTGTCGCAAAACAGTCGGATGAATTAAATATGAGTTTAATTTAATATTGAAACAACATGTAGTTCTGAAATACTCCGACAGTGACAAACACCACATCAAACAGGAGACTTGAACTAACCACACTCTGAGAAAAACCCCTTCGATTCAGGCAGTAAATGACTTTACTTTGACTTTTTTTTTTTTTTACCTATTTAACAGTTTTGCTTCCTAATGTGTGAAGTGTATTACAGTGTTACAGGGCCGCTCTCATTCACCACTTTAATCTCTGTTATGTGCAATGAATTTGTTTCATTAAAGCGTCTAAACAGATCAAAACATGTCAGAGTTTTTGGTTCGGTTGATTCTGTTTGAACAAATTCAAAGGCTTCGCTGTCAGAATTAATGAGGCAACAACCATCAGATGGATTTAATAGCACTGACTGTATTTAGATGACTGATTTTCACCACATCTGTTGGTCTCTCTCTTGTTTGTGATCTGTTCAAACCTCTGATTGTGTGCGTCCAGCAGAGTGAGCCAGCAGCTGCACTGGTCCAGCGAGCAGAGCCTGCCCTCCCTGCCCCCCAGTCCAGGGGTGGAGAACCAGTCCGTCTCCCAGTTCCTGCTGCTGCAGAAGCTCTCCCTGCTCAAACTCACCGCTCTGATGGACAAGTACTCCCCGTCCAGCAAGCAGGGCTGGAACTGGTAAGACTGGTGTGTGTGTGTGTGTGTGTGTGTGTGTGTGTGTGTGTGTGTTGTCATGCTTGAAAATCAAAGTGAGGGTTCAGCAGAGGTTGAGGACAGAGTTACCTGAGGTGAGAAACAAAACAACAGTGCTCTTCGATTATTTTTCTCCTGGGGGGGGGGGGGTGGCGGCTCAGGTGAAACCTTACAAAAGAGAGCAGCAACATGTTTCAAGAGGAATAAATTCCCAGGGTCACAAACTCTCAAACCTCAAAGTATTTACGTTCCCTTTTCACTCACTCAGCAAACTGCATAGATCACAATGTGCAGAAGGTGATCAACAGTAAAAAAAAACAGTGACCCAGCACAGAAAGACTTGAATTCAGGCCCTGAAAGCTGCTGCGCTGACACTGAGCAGGTGCAGAGAGAGTCATTGTTCTCAGGAGGATCTGAGCCTTTCTTCTGATTGGCTGACTGAGTGGACCAATAGAAATATAATAGATTTCAGGTAAAACACTCAGAAAAACCAAATCCTGGAGGGTTTGGATGTCAGGTCCAGGTCAAGTGTCAACCCACTATGCTAGAAAATTCAAAATGCAGAATCATTTTCCCGTAGACTTCAACTTCTTACAACCAGTGGAGTCGCCCCCTGGTGGTCATTAGATAGATGAAGGTTTAAGGCTCTTCAGCACTGGCTTCACTTTATAGACCCAGAGTCCAGGTCCAGTTTTAGAAATGGCTGGGCTTGTGGGTGAGGGAATGTTATGTTCTGACATCACAAAGTCCCAGAAGTCCTGAGGCTGGTTTTAAGGCTCAGTCTCTGAAAACAGGCTGTGAGCATTTCTCTGTGACTGAGACCTTTGATACTTTCACTGTATTAATATAGAACCTAGACCTGCTTTATTATCAAAGACCACATGGAGGTCTACCTTTAGACTGTATGGACCTTTAACATCTACCTTTAGACTGTATGGACCTTTAACATGGCCTATGTGAACTTTGACTGCAGCTTGTTCCCATTTAATACATTGGATGTTTTCGCTGCGCTAATTATTGACATACATCGATTTAATGAGATCAGCGTTTTGCCTCCCACACCATGTTTTTGGAATAAGCCCTCGTGTAAAATCGAGCCAAATTCATTTTTAAGAATAATAAAAACATTCAAATATCCTGCTTGTTTATTCTGTAGATCATTTGTATATTTAATGTGCTCTGTGTAAACACATGACCTGCTTGATTTATGCTTTGGTAGAAAAAGCTATTTGATTTTTGCCAAGGGTGTTATACACAGTGAGATAAGGCTGAATGTGAACTGAGCATTGAACAGAAAACCCTCTTGAAATTACCCTTCATAGATGTTCGGCTTTAATTTTCAGGATCAGAGGGAGAAAAAAAAAATGTCCGCTCTGCCATGGCAGTTTGAAAAAGTTTCTTCGAGGCTTCCTGTTTTTCAGGTTTTAACACTTCAAACTGCTCCATTTTACACAGTTTAGACTTCAATGAATCCCAAAGAGAGGGAGGAAACAGGAAGAGAAGTGTCTCACCTCCGAGGGGAGAAAGGAAAGAAAAGCTAACATTCAGGACACAAAGCAGACGTTTGGAAAAAGCACAAAGTCTGAAGTGCAAATGACCTTTTTCGTGAATATAAAGTGTCTTCAGCTCAATGTGGCAACAAGACGTCGTCCTCGGTTATTCCACCGGTGCAGGAGAGTCGTGTAATTTAAAGCTCGGGTAGATTTTAGGCTGATTTAGGAAAAGTATCAGTTAAACTGAAGTGAGAACAACTTGAGCTGATGTGCCTGTGATCACACTGTGCAGAACGAGGCCGGTGTTTTCAGTGGAGACGACGACTCCATTGAAGATCGCACCTCAGTCAAATGACAAACCAGTTTCATCCGAACTCACGGACTCGTGAAACATCATCGCTTCAAAGTGGCATTATTTGTTGTTGTTGTTTTTTTTCTTATTTGTTGTTGTATTGTGTTATACTTGGTCCCAGAACATGTGGAACCAAATGTAGTGATACGCCATCCGCCAGATTTTGAGGTACACATTTGTGGTATTTGTGGCGCCCCCTAGAGGTCGGGCTCAAAATGCTTTGGTCGACCTGGACACGTCCAAGTTTTCTGATCATTATGTTTCTCGGGGACCTGTTGGACATGATCCAGTCATTGTTCTCAGTTTTCTAGCTCATTCAAACTCACAGGAATTTAAGCAAACTGGGCAGAAAAAAAAATAATAATACTGAAAAATACTAATAAATCTGAGCAAAAACAAAACTGAAAAACTAAAAAAAGGCAAAGAGTGAAGATAAACCACAGGGATGGAAAAAGAGCTAAAAAGCACTGAGAGTGCACGAGTGTGTGAGGGACGCTATTTTCTCTTTGTGCCTCTTCACTGTGGTGAAAACTACAGGCCTGACATGTTTTTATAACTTGGGGATGATGAGATTGTACAGAAGAGGTTTCATTACTGATCGTCAGTGCTTTGGTTATGTTTTATTTTGTCTGTTACAAGACTGCAGTTGTACCCTCAGTGCGCTCAGACCGACAATTTTCACAGCTAGAAGCTAAAAGCAAAGCAGCTTTTCTGTCTCTTTATCCCAAAGGAAAAAAAAAACTGTGAAACAGCAGCTTTTGTATTCGGAAAGGACTTTTTTTTTTTTTAAAAATCGGTCACAGGTATTGATGGTTAATAGACAGATAATAGATTCTGACATCGGTTCAGAAACATGAACAAACACAGTTCAAATCTGAGTCTGATGCCCACAGTTTCTCCACGCTCCTGCGGTGCTGACTTGAACACGTTTGAGTGATCCCTGGGGTCTTATGTAATCAAAAAATGTTTATCTGGCTCTTCCTTCAAAAGAAAACAGACCCAACAGCAGCCAAGTGGAGCATCACAAATTCCCAAGACGTTTGCAAAATGTGATGTTTGAGCAAACATCCATTTCCATAACGTTTCCCTCTGTGATAGTTCATGCTGTTTGATTGCCCTGTAAAAAGAGAGAGATATGAAGGGTTTAGAAGACGTTTGTGTCACCTTCAGGACGGTTCCTAAACCACAGAGGAAGACCAAGATGATGGACGTGAAGGACCGGCGGGTGTTTGGACTTCCTCTGCTGCTCAACGTCCAGCAGACAGGAGAGCCGCTTCCTCCCAGCATCCTCAGGGCCCTGGTCTACCTGAAGACTGACTGTCTGGACCAGGTAATGACACTGAAGGCCACAAGAACACCTCACAGTAAAACCCTTTAAATAGCTTGTAAAAAGCTTGAGGTAGTCACTCCCAAATTTCATGGCATATCCAATAAAATCACAGCAGATTTTGAGCTGGATTTGAATCTGTTTTCTCTCAGGTGGGTCTTTTCCGGAAGTCGGGGGTGAAGTCTCGTATCCAGTACCTCCGTGAGCTGGTGGAGTCCGACCCCGACGGCATTTCGTACGACGGTCAGTCGGCCTTCGACGTGGCCGACATGGTGAAGCAGTATTTCCGAGACCTGCCCGAACCCGTCTTCACCAGCAAACTCTGCGAGTCCTTCCTCCACATTTACCAATGTGAGCAGTTAAAGATGACATTTCTTCTGCTGTGACTCTCGGAAACGTTTGATTAAAACACCTATCACGGCTGACAACTGACGGGAGTATATGTCCTAACTTTTTCACAACTCGTAAACAGAACTTCACATTTATTGCTAACATGCTAGGATTTAGGGTTATTTCCAAAACAATTTTATACTAATGGTGTTTATTAGCATTAGTAATAATATTAGTATGTCTGATAACATACAAACAATATTACAATCAATATAATAACAATAACATTAATTAACAGTAAATTAGCATGTTAGCCTGCTAAAGCTAAAATATGTCATCAACTAACATGGCTAATCAAAGTGTACGTGCAAAATGTTTGCGAATTAGCACTTCTTGCTCATCACATGGCGCTTGCTAACTAGCTAGTAGCATTTTTCTCTTAATCCTGGAGAACAGGGACTTAGAAAATACAGGTGACTTCACAGGTCAGTCGCACGATGCATTAACACGGGTCCTGTAGACAAAGCTGATAATGATAATAATGATTTTTTTTTTTTTTTGTATTTTTCTTGTTCCTGTAAGTTTGAAATTTACTCTTAAAGCTTCACGTATCAGTGAAACTGTGTAAACTTATCAACTTTATATACTTTGTGTTCAGTCTGACAACAACTAAATAGGCTAAGTATTAGCTTAGGTAGAACGCACATGGTGAGTATGATAACTATGCTGACAGTTAGCATGCTAGCATGTTAAGAAATCTGTCCATTTTAACTCTTAATCGTGTATAATGTTTAATTACTGCATATTAAGACTGGATCCACTATGGTGAACATTGTTTTTTCGTTTTATTTTCTTGTTGCCTTGGCCTCATGATGAAAATGCCGTGGTTGCACTTTCTGCCTGCAGATTTTCCCAAGGATCAGCAGCTGGTTGCGGCCCAGGCGGCCATCTTGCTGCTTCCTGACGAGAACAGGGAGACGCTGCGAACACTGCTCCTCTTCCTGCGGGACGTGGTGGCCTGTGTGGACGAAAACCAGATGACGCCAACCAATATCGCCGTGTGCCTGGCGCCGTCGCTTTTCCATCTCAACACCCTGAAGAGAGACGGCAACGCAGCCAGGTGAGCTGACAGGAAAACAATCGGTAACTGTTCTGCGTTCTGAGCATTTGAATGTCGGAGCGTCCCTGAACACACCGGCTTTAACGTGATTATATCATCATTATATCTTTCTGAATCTTCAGCGTCAGGCTCTGGTTTAGTTTCACACCTGACCTCATCATCGGTTTGTTGTGTGTCCGGATGTGTGTGTGTGTGTGTGTGTGTGCGTGTGCGTGTGTGTGTGCGTGTGTGTGTGTGTGTTTTAGCCGTTATCCGCCACACGGTGCCACAGACACATATTTTTCTTCCTCCTTTTGTTGCTTCAATGGACATTTCCCACTGTTCACACATGACATCACCACTGGATCAGACCCAGCTGTTCCACAAACACACACACACACACACACACTTTCTGTGTGTTATGAAAAGCTGTCAGCAAAGTTTACACAACCACCACGTTACATAACTTCTACCAGCCTCAGCTTCACTCCCTGAGAGATAGTTTCTGTCGGCTTGTTTGGACAGGAAGTCCGAAAAAAGAGAGTCGACGGCGAGATGGGGACGATAACCACCGAGAACAGTAACGGTTGATATGAGCTTAATTTTTTGGGGACACTCAGTCCCATCAGCGCCGACCATTATCTGAACTCAGGGACATTCATGGACTGGATGGATGTGTCCGTCTCTCTCACCTGCCCCCAACACAAAGGTTCCTGCTGAAGATTTAAACCTTTAAAAATGGCTTGTCCATCCATCCGTCCTCTGCCACTAACCCGGGGTGGGGACATGTGGTCCCTCCAGCAGGTCAAGTAGGGCCATTTTCCCATAGACTTCAATACAATCTGTCTTCTCATTACAACCATTAGATAGACTGCAGGTTTAAGGCTCTTCAGCGTTGTTTTTCTCACTTTTGAGTTTCATGGCTGTAACTCGGGAAAAAGATATTGTGACCATATTTCCTGTAACTTTCCTGGTTGGCGCTGGGATACGACCATGACTGTGATTCTACTGAAACAGGAGGAAGTGGTGCGTTTGGTCGAGGCTGTTTCCTGTGCTGGATTAATCCACGTTTTGTGCTCCAGTGAGAATGTGGGGCAGCAGGACAGTGTGTGTTTTCATGGTGATGAAGGGACACGACAGCCACAGTAACACTGAGGCTCACTGATGTGTTTTTAATCGTTTTTAGACAACAACCGTCTGAGCTCAACGGAAAATCAAACCTCCATCATCTTTTTTATTTACCCTCCTTCTCCACCAGACTCTCCTCCCTCCCTCTTCTCTCTTCTGTCCATCCTCCCTCCACATTCCACGTCCTCCGCCTCCTTGTTTTCTCTTCTCGTTCATGTAATCACTTTTCCTTTTGCTAACTCCTCTTCCTCCCCCGTCCCTTTCATTTCCACCTCTTCCTTCCCCCCCCTCCCTTCAGTTCTGATGGGACAGTAGATGGAAAAGCTATAACACAATCAGCGTGTTTTTTGTTCTTCCCTTTCTACTGGAAGCCAGAGTCCCGGGCCCTTCGGAGATGTCACACTTTATGGTGGAAACAATAACTCAGAGAACTGACTGCAGCTCGTCGCCGTTTCTCCCACAGATTTTAGAAAATCTCATCTTTGTCCTCTGTTTCCTGCTTCCTCCACTGTTCCCACTTTGACAGAACAAACCACTCCTACTAACATACAGACTTTTTAATGGCCTCGCCGCCAGCCCGCCCAGCTCGTCTTGTTTTAAAGCGTTAGCGTCTAATTTCCCAGCTGACAAGAGGCTCATCACTCTGACTTTTTCTTGTTCGTCGCGATCTAAAACAACACATATCAGATCAAATCAGGGGAAAACAGCTTCCTGTGAGTCAGTCAGTTTTCAGAAGACGAACGCTTTCCGCGATAACCTCAATCTGTCAGTTACAATAATTGTGACGCAGTGATGCTGATTCCTGTCAGAGGCCTGACTGTTAATCCTCCACTGGACAATGAATTCACTTAGTTCCCACATGTTTCAGTCAGTCAGCTCTTTGTTTGGCGAAAAGGGGAAGTAACATAAAGCAGTCGTTGGTGTTGACCACAGTCTATAAATGGGTCTGTGAAGTGAAGCCAGTCCTTCATAAAAGAAGTCAGATTGTATTGAAGTGTATGGGAAAATGTCGTTACTTCTCCCTTGATTTATTGTGTGATTGACAGACTGTAGCGCCCAATCAGGACAGAGTACAGAGCAGGTCAGATCCACCCCTCACTCCTCCTCAGCTCCACCTTCTCCTCCAAATATTCAAAAAAACAAGATGGCTGATGGATAAATTACAAACTGGAGGCTTCAGAGCAGCAGCTCAGACCGATGGTGACGTCATGGCAGGTGACACTGGTGTTAATGCACATTTATCAGTAGTCAAGAGGATAAAGGATTTAAATGGAGGAGAAGAGTTTGTCTACAACTTTAAAAACAAAAACAAGACGCGGTGTAGTTCTAGTGTAGCTGAAAATCTAGTGCCTCAGGAGCAAGTTTGGCTCAACAGGAGGTATAAAGATGAGCTGTGTGACTCATGGCGGGAAAAAGAAGTGACCCTGACGGTGAACTTGTTCTTGCGTTGTTGTTGTTGCTGCTGCAGGTCGAGTCACAGGAAGTACAGCCTGGGCCGCCCGGATCAGCGGGACCTGAGTGAGAACCTGGCAGCCACCCAGGGTTTGGCCAACATGATCACGGAGGCCCAGAGACTCTTCCAGGTACAAACACCAACAACCTGCGGCACAGTAGCAGTATGAACCCGGGATTTATCTTGACACTGAATAAATAACACGCGTCTCTGCAGCTTCCAGAGTTTTGGCCCGGTCAGTGTCTCAGTGCTGCCGGCCCCACTGAGGACTCCCTGTCTGAGGAAGGGGGAGGCCCGGTGTCCCCCGGTCAGGGTGGAGGTGAGGAGGAGCAGCAGCAGGAGGAGAGAAGGACCAGGCTGCAGCAGAGCACCCAGCAGCTCCTGAAGGAGGCCAGGGAGAAGAGCCGAGGCTGGGAGAGCCACCCGGCTCCGGAGCACGTGGAGCTGGCCTTCAAAAAGGTTTCTACTCCATACTCAGTTTACTACCGGGACAGTAAACCATTAAACTCTAGGATGTACTGGACAGGATTAATAAACAGAGGCTAAAGGAGGAGCAGGACGGACAGTTCACTGAGTTTAAAAGAAAAGGGAACAAATGATGAAAAGAGAAAATACAGCAACAAGGAAGGCAAATACCACACTATATAAAAAACACTAAAAAATAATGACCATGAACTTATAAAACCAGAATATGACCAATTATGTAGACAGAGATAAAGAAAAAATAATGAGTCGTTTTTAGGAAGGATGTCTAATAAAGAAGTGATGAAAAAGAACATAAAAAGAAGTAAAAGAGAATTTTTTTAAAGTGTCTGTTTTATGCCTTTATTAGGCAGAGACGAGTACAGGAAGTACAAGGTCCTCAGTCGGACCCGGACCAGGAACAATGAGGTCCACGTTCAGGGGCCTCAAGCACTGAGACACAGATTTCTCATCATCACCTAATCTGCATCTGTCAAAACGTTAGATGAGAAAATCTAAGGCCTCCAATGTCTGAGGCCTGGGTCAAGAATGCAGAGGCCCCTGGGCACAAAATCTTTTAGGGCCCTCCCACAGCATGTGGTCACAACCTGAAGGATAATATTAACACCTGAAGATGTATTTTGCCAGACAGGGTTAACACCACGTGTTGTAACAGAACTCAAGTGGACCTGGACTCTGGGTCTAAGACCATCAGGGGGCGACTCCACTGGTTGTTAAAGAAGTCAGATTGTATTGAAGTCTATGGGAAAATGTCCCTACTTCTCCCTTGATTTATTAGCTCAGTAAACGTTTTCCTAATGAGTTTATGGTCTCAGTCTCTAGTTTCAAGTCTTCAATACAACATGATGTTGATTTTTTAAATGATGGTCCATTTAGAGGAACATAGACCATACAGAGTACAGAGCAGGTCGGCTCCACCCCTCACTCCTCCTCAGCTCCACCTTCTTCTCCAAAATCCAAAGACCAAGATGGCCGACAAACAAATTATGAACAGGAAGCTTTAAAAAGACACTTTACAAACCAATGGGTGACGTCAAAGTAGGTTGACGGATTTCAACAGACACACAATTCATTTATATATAGGTGGGGGGAGTGTTGGAGGCCCCCGGGCCCGGTGGAGCTGTACTAGTTCTTCTTCAGTGTGAAATGGAAGGAAATAAGCTCAAATTCAGTCAATGATTGAGAACTTGTTTTAGATGAGAACAGGTGCCATGGGCCAAATTTAAAAACTTCCAGAAAGTTAGACTGGACAGTTTCATCCAGAAGGTTGTGATCATTCAGGAAACTTTTTGCATCATTTGACAATTTATGCGACTCTGGGTTGACTCCATGATGCTGAGATCAGGACTCTGTGGGGTCAAACTATCTGAATCTACACAAAAAAAAAAACGCCGTAGGGTTGGAGGCATTAATTGGGCTGACGTAGCACTTACTGAGAGGGCAACAGAGCAGTGGGTGAGATGGACAACGCATTTTAGGACGGGGAGCATGAGACGCAACGTGACTTTTAAAAAAAAAAAAAGAGAGAAAGATGCCACCTCTCCTCCGTTCTTCTTCAGATGGACGACGGCTGCCCGCTGTGGATGTGGCGAGGCTCCGTGGAGGTGGACGCCCCCTACAAGGAGCTGCTCCACCGGCTGCTGAGGGAGCCGGAGCTGTGGGAGGGAAACCTGCGCCAGGCCGCCGTCATCCAGACCTTGTCGAAGGACAGCGAAGTCTACCACTACCTCCTGCAGAGCCAGGGCCATGGCCTGGACTCGCGCCCCCCCCAGGAGCACCTGCTGCTGAGGTAATGAGGCAAAGCGAGCCCCAGGCTCCTCACGGGCCTCTGGGTCCTAACCTGCTGAGCTCCACAGAGCGGGGAGGACACAGGAGTCAGTCCAACTTTAACTAATACAGAGCAGACTGTGCTGCTGATGAAACTTTAATCCAACATCACAGTGAAGCTTCTCCTGACAGCAGAAGGTTAAGAAAGAAATGTGCTTCTGCCCGACGTTAGCAAACAAGCAAATACACTTATTGTCACCAGGTAACAGGACGTGACGCTGGAGACGCTAATTAACCTAAAGAAAGAGGTTACATAATTCATTGATACTAAAACAACACACACGTAAAATTTCCAGATACTTTCACGTGTTTTTCATTTTAAACTTGACAGTATTTCACGTTGTGGGAAAGTTGTCTCTAGTGTATAATGTCAACAAATGTGTGTCAGTGTATGAAATAGTTCCACTTTCTGACTTTATATATGTGTCATATATAACTTTTATTGATGTGCTTTTATTTTATATGTAAATATGTCATATATGAAAATGAAATACGAAATCTAGGAGATTTGCATTATGGATGTATCAGCTGATTTTGCTGCCATCTTTATTAGAGTAGACTTTGCTGACAGTAAACTGGTTGTAATGGGACTGTCGCTCCTCCTCCTCAGGACCTGGCAGACAGACCCGTCCTCCGGGCCTCTGTACCTGTCGTCTGTATCCACTGAGCACCCCGAGGTGCTGGCGGAGGGCGTCCGGGCTCAGGTCCACTCGTGCCTCTACCTGCTGGAGCCCACGGGAACCAGGAAGACCCGGCTGACGCACCTCTGTCGAACCGACACCAGGTGAGGACGGATCCCGGGGAAGGAAACCGCGACTCACAGTGGAGCGGTTATTAAACCACATTTCATCTGTTGAGATATAAAAGAGTTGATTGGTCCTTTAAGCTGAGACAGGAGTAGAAACCAAGGTCAAAGTGAGCTGCAGGAGGCACAGGGAGGCCGAGAGGATTTAAGGCCGTGAGAAGCCTATTAAGAGGAATATCCTGCGAGCGCTGAGACCACCTTATCTGTCTTAATTGAGCCCATTCTGTGTTTCTGACCTCTGCCAGCATCTATCTGCAGCTCCATCACAAGCTCCCTGTAGGTGAGCATTGAAAGACGAGGAGGAGGAGGAGGAGGAGGAGGAGGAGCAGCCCTTTTCCTCATGATTCATGCCCTTTGAAAATAAGTAGCTGCAGATTTTCTGCTGCTTACATGATCAATTTGACTCCCGGCAGAGCCCCACAGCTCCATTTGTCTCAGCTGATTAAACCAAATGAACCTCGGCGCGACGGAAAACAGGTGGCAGCCGGCGCTCGCACAGAGGGCCGGGCTCGCACAGGCTCTGTCATTACCACACTGGAGGGTTGGGTTGTTTTTTAAAACCCCCCCTCACACACACCCCCAGCAGCCGGGGCAGCTAAAGGAAGACACTGCGGAAGATTCGGTCAATTCAGTTAGTGTTTCCTCTGATACAGGGAGGACGTGTGGGGGCTCATCCCTGACAAACACTGGTGTAACGTGAGCTCCTTAGTCGAGGTAACGATGAAGGAAACCTAAATCAATAAATACTCACTGACCAGGGGAAGTTTAAAATCTTCAATTTGTACCAAACGTCTTCTAATCTGCGTGTTTCTGAATTAGAAAATCTGAATTGCGTCTTAATTTTCATTGAATAATTTCATGAAACAGACTGAACATGGACAGTTATAGAGGGAAAATGATAAGAGCAGAGTGTGTGGACTGATACAGACAGAGACCTGGGCCCAGATGTTTAAATGAACAGTGAACAGAGGACAACAGGGTTCTGGGTTCAAACCCTGGGCCTGGGGTGGGTTCCCTCTCGGTTCTCCGGCTTCCTCCATGCAGGTTAATTGCGTTTCAAGTGCCAAGCCTCCATGACGTCGCCCATCGGTTTGTGAGCTGCTGTTTTCAAGCCTCCACTTTATAATTTGGCCGTCAGCCATCCTGGTTTTCTTGGAAACGAGGCTCGTGCACATGCGCCCAATTTCTCAATGAGTCAGATTTATAAAATGGTGTAATTCAGATTCATCTCTTCTGCTGCGACGCAGCGAAATAAGCTTCAGTTCGAGATCCTTCACAAGGAGCCAGCAGGCGTCGGAGCTGCGTCTTCCTGCCAAGGTTCCTGTTATGAAAGAGTGATCATGTAGGAAAGACGTGAAAACACCCAGAGGGACGAACGAATGCCTTCAGTCTTGGCTTTGTCTCTCTGTCACTTCCTCTCGCCTTTAATTTCCTCTGGTGACAGAGCTCAGGCTGATTGTCCGTGGTGAGCCAGGCTGTCTTGGGCTTATTTGCTATGGCATTAATTTTAAGTGCTTGTTAGCTTTCAAGGCAAAGACAACAGATCCACAGCATTAAGGTCAATGGGGCTTTTTACAGTACAGGCCTGTGAAAGTGATCCTATCGCCTGCAGAGGAAATGAAAAGTGTTACGGCCTCAGTCAGTCAGTGAGCAGGAGACAGACAGGATGTTCAGTTTGGACTGAGGAGACACTTTGAAGATGGAGATAAACACTTTTAGCGACGTGAGGCTGCTGTTGGTCGCAAATAAACCAAAAACAAAGAAACTGACCAAGACGCACGTGGAGCAAAGACTCGTAGAAGAGGTGGTCCAGCTGTCGCAGACCGTGAAGGCCAAACCGAAATGAGACGGTCTGGTCTATGGAGGGTTAGGGTAGATGTTAAAGGTCCATACGGTCTAAAGGTAGATGTTAAAGGTCCATACAGTCTAAAGGTAAAACAACCAGCCAATCAAAAGAGAGGTTTAGAGCCTCCTCTCTTCTGATTGGCTGACCTGTTACTAGAAGCCTGAGAGTGAAGATGTAAAACTACACTGAGAATATAACCTTTTATGATATCAACACTTCAAAATAAAAGACTATAGGTCCATATTTTAACTAGAAGTTAAAATATGGACCTATAAATTACTTTGGAGCGACACAGAAAAATGTGACATAAACACTGAACGTAAAAGCAAATTTGTACTTGTTTCCCTACAGTGTTTTTAAAATGTATATGGGAAATGTTTATTCATGACGGGGTATGAAGATGAATTTGAGTTCATCCTAAACAGCCTCTTACCACAACATCATCTTTAATCTTAAAGACAGTGGGAGTGCAGATGTCTTCTTAATGAGGGTTACTGTCTTTACAAGATACATTATGTTACAGTAACTTAAAGAAAACATCGTCCTCAACAAACCGCAGAAATGTTGTTCTCAGAACTTGAGGCGAAGCTTGGCTGAACTTTTCTTGGTCTGTGTTTTGTCTCCCAGGGGTCGGTCGCAGGAGTGGCACAGCAAAGTGAGCGGACATCTTCTGGTCTCCGGGCTCCAGGCCGTCAGAGACTCCTTCAGACCAGACTACAAAGAGACCAAGATATGAGTCGGGGGGAGCGGGAGACCAGGACTAATCCGGTCCTGTCCGGTCGACTCCCACCTCAGGGCAGAATACACGGGCCATCGTCTTCGCAGGACGTCGTCCATGTTCGAAACTGAGGGCTCGGAGAGCAGCAAGCAGAGGAGGTGACCTCCGAGGGCTTTGATGAAGGATTTGCGTCTCTTCGGCTTCTTCTGGAGCTGCTCTTTGCTTTTTTTTTTTTTTGTTCATGACCTTGCAGATTGCCGGCAGCTCGTCTTTGCTCCCCGCTGCGACTCTTACGCTTCACAAAAGAAATGCAAACGAAGGCGGGCTTTGACAAAGGGCGATAAAGAGCCGAGGCCTGATGTGACCTCAGGCTCTAACTCTGGTTGGGATGAGACAAGTGGACAGTGAAGGAAAAAAGTGTTTCCTGTAGCGGGGGGGGGGGGCATGGCAGGAAATAAGGACAGAAAACATCAGGAAACAGACTTTTCAGACAGCAGACGTTTGGCTTCAGTGGAGAAGAGAGGATGGTGCTGCATCAAACCTACAACCGGGAACAAAGCAGAAAGAAAAGGAGACACGGCGGGTTTGAAAGCCTCACCGGTGCCGCCACTCGATGACAGGATGTCGTCTGGTGTCTGACGCTGCGTTGACAGTTTCTCTGCAGAGAAAGACAAAAGGCTCACAAACAGAAACCAGGAAGCGGCTCCTTCACCAACCGGAGCCAGATGAACTGACGTGAACTGAACTCCAGGTGAAACGAAATCCAACCGAGACTCTTCCCCTCCAAATCAGAGCGGGAACTGTTTTCCATTTAAACGAGGCTCAGAGCAGCTGGATCCAGCTGTGATGAGGAATTAGCACCACGCCGCCCGCCGCCTCTTTACTTTGTAAAATTAGCTTTTTAATTCGTCCCCGTGACTTTGACCCGCTCTGCAACGGGACGCACGTGTGACACAGTACAAAGGCGGGCGATATCTACCTCTCCACAGGACGATGCCGCGGTTGCGTGACTTTGAAGAAGCACGACAAAGTTGTGTAGTGACGGAGGCCTCGCCGCACGGCGGGAGGACGAAGGCTTTCTTTTGTGTGTGTGTGTGTGTGTGTGTGTGTTGGACGCTGTGACGGATCCAACCAGACAACCGCCTGAATTTTTTAAGGTTTTGTATTTATTCTTCTGTGACGTGTCTCTGGGCTTGTACAGTTTTATTTCATGAGGCTCCTGAATGTCTCTTCACTTTCAGCGTCAGCTTCAGTTCAAACCAAATGTTAATGTCAAATTTAATCCCTCATACTTCAGATTATTTAACTTAATGTATATCTAAAGACAAATTTCCTATATCCAGAAATGTTTATTTAATTTTAAGCTTTAAGAAAATCTTATTTTGTGTGTGTATGTGTGTGAAATCTAAATTTATCAGTTGCCAAACACCTAATTAAAATGTTTATTTCTCTCAAACTGTTTCCTGTTGTTTTTTCGAGTGATTTTTCCCTCTCTCCTCTGAGCCTCGTGTCGCTGCCAAACAGATTACTGACTGTAATTTGGGAGGAAGGTGGGGGGAAGAAGCAGCCAGTGCGAGGATGAGGTGCCACACTGTGCCACTGAAGCACAAGAGATTAATAACTCCCGCCACCGCCGCAGACGTCCTGCTCTTATGCTCACGACACCCACTTGTGTCATTTGCATAAAGCTGTTTTGCAGATTTTATCGATTCATCTCTGAGATTGGTTAAAATCACTCAAAACGAGAGACGTCTGCCGAGCAGCAAAATGTGAGGTAAAAATACTTCCTGTGGCGAGGACATTGCGCCGCCGTCTAAACAGGATTTTAAGGAAGTTGAATTAATTTATGCAAATTAGAAATAACAGAAGCACCAAAGCGCCTGCAGGCAGCTTTAATTTCTACAAATCTGTTCCTTCCATATGGAGCGAAAACACCGTGAACTGAACTCAGGGTGAACTCGGGGTCAAAGGTCGAAGTCAAAGCCACGTGGTCATCGGTAAAGTCCGTAACCCAGAGATCACAGGTTTGATCCCACTCAGCATGTTACTCTGCTGTGAAAGGAGACCGGAGTTTCTGTGTTTACAGAAATGTTCGGTCTCGGCACCGTCACTTGTTTCTGTTTCAGCTTTTGCACAAAAAGTAGAACGGGTTAGAAACAAGTGACAAACCCGTTGTTCGCCACCTGTGGCTCAGGAGGCAGAGTCATCGACTACTTAGAAGGTTGGTGCTTCAATCCCTGGTTCCTCCAGTCCACGTTGAAGTGTCCCTGGGCAAGATACTGCCTCCAGTTTATGATTCGGCCGTCAGCCATCTTGGTTTTTTTAAACCAAAAGAAACCCACAAGGGCACAAGGTTGAACTGATTAGAATTTGGTTGTTCAGGGTCAAAGGTCAAAGATCACTGTGAGGAACTTACAAATTCAAACACCGATTATGACACAATTCAACTTAAATATCCCTAAAGATAAAATAAAGAGACTTTAGACATTTTAGATACAAATGGTCAAAGGTCAACTTCAGTGTGACGTCACCATCTCGGTGCCGTCTTTGTTTTTTAACTCCAGTAGAAACCAGATTTGGAGGAGAAGGTGGATCCGACCTGCTCGTCACACTTCAAAGAGAAAAACAAAGGAAGTTCGTTTGATTTATTTTTTACAGCGTCTCCTCTTTCGGCTCTGAGGAGCCTGTTTGTTTCACACTTTGATTAATGCCCGTTGAGTGTGGGTCGTTTTCCATGGATCCATTTTGGACCAGTTCCAAACCCTTTGGACCGGTGAAGACCTCGTCTGTTTGTTTCTGCATCAGGACCCCCCACCTCACCCCCCACCGTGCCAACAAATTGGTCTCATTGAAATTAAAGAGGAAGCAACGCAAACTGCACCCGTGCGCAGCAAACAATAACTTTGGAAGATGCTTTTCTCACGTAAAGATCCTGCACACGGGGACTAAAAGCATCCGTTTTTGAACATTTCAACTCTAATTGCTCTCCCCCTCCCCCTCACCCCTCCCCCTGCATCCCAGACAGATGTATAGAAACCTGGATTTGACATGAACTTCTTTTTAGATGGCGACAATTACAGCCTTTGCCTTCCATGACCTGTGAGAGTAAATGGGCTTTGTTTGTGGAAACTCAAAGTGCAAGGCAAACAAACCCATCTGATGAAGTTAATTATACATCACACACACTCCCAGGCAGCCTGGAAGCCTGTAATTGTTAAGTCCGCCTTTACCCACCAGACAGTTGTGTACTTCCATACACATGAAAGCTGTACGACTCCAGAAATCACCATGAGTTGTACGATCGTCGTTGCCGTTCTGGGGGGAATAGGAGTGTGTGCGACCCATCTTTGAAATATCCTCACTCTCCTTCTCTGGTACGATCCCGGTACCTTTCTCAGACAGTCACTATCAGAGCCGGCGGTGGTGTTTCGACGGTGTCTCCAGATGCTTCAGAAACAATGACGCCTCGATGGGATGAATGGATTTCATCACCTGATGGTCTCGTCTGGTATTTACTCCCTGCCTCTTGTGTCTCGAGTGGATCAGAGGGTCAGGACGGTGACGAGGAGTCAGGCCCGGGTGGTTTGAAGAAGATGCCTGTAGAGACCGGAGAGGTGGCGTCCTCCCTTCTGAGGAAGACTCCTCTGAATGGTCAGGAAAGACCGGCCGTGGGTCAGTATTGACCCTTACTCAAGTTCTAAAAAATGTGTAGGTTCCATTACTTAAATCAATGTGTTTCGTACTGATAATGGTATCACAGCGTAGACTGTTTATAGAAGTGGACGTAGAAGCGAAACCAGTGCTGAAGAGCCTTAAACCTTCATCCTCTCTAATGACCATCAGGGGGCGACTCCACTGGTTGTTAAAGAAGTCAGATTGTATTGAAGTCTATGGGAAAATGGCCCTACTTCTCCCTTGATTTATCAGCTCACAGACCCAGAGTCTATGAAACTAACCAGTAGAAACATGAAATAAAACAGTGGAAACATTTAAAGTCAGTGGCTGAGGACGTTTCTCTGATGATGAAGATCCAGACGTCCAGAGACTAAAAACCTTCACCTGCTTAACTACAGATCTGGAAAAAGTGGGTCTAAAACATGTGCCTTCAAACACAACACTGACACATATGACATCATCAGCAGGCGACCAATGAGACAGCGTAGTGTGAGAGTGATGGACAGACCGAGTGACGTTTTGGTTTCATGTTGGTTCTTTAATAAAAAAAAGATTCTTCACATGAGCTGAACATCAGGTTTTTTTTCCTCACAGCATGAATGTGAGACCGTTTATATAAAGTCCAGTGAGTTTTGGCTTTAACACGAGTGAGACACTCGATCTTTATCTTTACCGTTTATCATCATAACTTGGAGGTGGGTGGGACTCGCCGTGACATCACATCCTCTGCACGGGGTTGATGCCCAGGATTTCAAAGCCTTTGGCCATGATGGCGGCCGTGGCGTCGCAGAGCAGCATCCTCCACATGTTCACCTTGATCACCTCACCTGAGAGAGAGAGAGAGAGAGAGAGAGAGAGAGAGAGAAACACATTTAAGATTTCACACCTTTCATTTATTAACTTGGGTTTGTGTAGCTGCTTAGATTTTATGTTCAGGTCCAGGTTAAAAAAACAACCATTTTAAAGCCTCATTCAGTCTTTTCTGTTTTTCATCCCTTTGTGTTTTTCCTTATATATTTTCTTTTCCTTATCTGAGACTCAGCAAAGACTCTGTTCACTGTAATAGGGGATAGTAGCTCAGAGAACAAGAGGAAACTAAAAACACAGTGAATTTCTCCTTATTTTCTAGATAAAAACACTGTAAACCAGAATAACCAAAGAAAACTTCAACACAGAAAGTTCCACACATGTGTTTGTGTTGTTCTAGAGCTGATTTGAAGTTTCTCTCTTTATCTGATCTGAGTTCTGCTCATTCTTTGGAGCAGTAATGATGAAAAATCAGCTCCAAAGCCTCTAATGCTCTAAATATCTTATTGTCCATGTCCATGAAGTAAAGCAGCAGTGCTCCAGTCAAAGACTGATCCACATCTTAACCAACTTTTTTTTTTTTTTTCAATTATTAATGAAAATGAATCAAATGTATTGAAAGTGAAAATAATGTTTGGCTGCAGCTGAAACAAAAACACACAAAACACAACTTTACAGCAAATGAGCAACAAATATAAAGTGAATCACTGAGCTGTTAAAACGAGATTTCAACAGGATCTGTTCACAACACGGTCGCACTTCTGAGGTTCAGATTACTAACAGATTTATTATTAATCATGTTACACTGGCAGAAATGATATGGAATGATAATATGAAGCAGCTGTGTCATTAGCTAAATAAAGCAGGACGCCTCGGATCAGGATCAGAGCCAAAGGAACCGGACTGTGTCTGTAATCAGAGGGAAACTGACGATTTACAGATATGGAAATAATCAAGTGAACGCTGAGTCCATCAAAAAGAAAAAGGGCTATAATTAGGAAAGAAGGTGATAAGGGAAAGGGGATGAGGAGGAGAGGAGAGGAGAGACAAATCAGAGACAAACACAGTCAGAGGTGAAGCAGAGGATGAAATCAACAAACAACAAAAGGTCAGAGGGCGCGTTTAATGATGCTACCATGACACAGCCGGCGGCCGACACACGCAGCTTCAAGTGAAAATAAAATGAATCAATGACCCAGACATCTGCATCCACACGACACATCCATGACCATCCCCGCCCAACGGGCCACATCGCCGCACGGCGCAGAAATCCAATAGAAATTAAGTCTGTAATGAGCAGCAGAGGGTGCATTAACCAGACGAGTCGTTAAAGGGGCGGGAGAGTTGACGGCTGCTGACAGACAGCAAAATGAGTTTGTAATTTACACAAACAAGCTGATGCTTCTGAGTTTTACGAGACGACGACAGACGAGCTACTGATGCTGACGACAAAAGGAGCTATGACGAGATAAAAGCACAGAATTAATTTAATAGCCTGATTAGAATCTGATATATGACGTCTACTACTTTAAATTAAAGGTCCATACAGTCTAAAGGTAGATGTTAAAGGTCCATACGGTCTAAAGGTAGATGTTAAAGGTCCATATGGTCTAAAGGTAGATGTTAAAGGTCCATATGGTCTAAAGGTAGATGTTAAAGGTCCATACAGTCTAAAGGTAGATGTTAAAGGTCCATACAGTCTAAAGGTAGACCTTCATGTGGTCTTTGCAGGTCTACATTCTCAGAAGTCAGATTGTATTGAAGTCTATGGGAAAATGTCCCTACTTCTCCCTTCATTTATTAGCTCAGTAAATGTTTATATGGTTACTTCTGGTTTCAAAAACCAAAGATGGCTGATGGACAAATTACAAACTGGAGGCTTTAAAACAGCAGCTCATGTATTTTTTGCCTCTATTTTGTCAGACACTGTGAGAGAGAGACTCCTGCACTTCATCCGCTCACTCGCTCTGACTTTCCAAGGAGCTTCGGACCGGACCCAAACCCGGACCACTGTGGTCAGGATCGAGCCTGTCATGATACGTGCTCCACCAGGTGAGACCCGAAATACAGATCATCAACACAAATTGTGAGCAGCAGCAGCCTCCATCATGTCAGCTGACGCTGTGACCACCACGTGGCCAAAGGTATGTGGACAGAAGATTTTTATAAGCTGTAGAGCAGACAGAGAAAAGTGAGACACGTTGGCCTCCGTCACTTTTTAAACACAAACCTTTTCCTTTGAAACACGAACACGTCGCTCTGATAATCTGACAGTGAAGGCAGCGTCTGATTTATTCTGTGACCGTTCACACAAACACTTTCCATCAGTCTGAACTGTGCACTTTCAAAAAAAAATGGCATTAAAATAATAACCTCCAGCTGGGGTTAGTGCCGCAGCGCGAACCGAGCATTAGCATAATTAAACGCCAAGCCTGAAGTGGTACCAATGTGTCGCACTGCAGGGATAAAACGCTCACAGCAACAAGTGGAGGGCCGACAGCGTTCAGGCGGCTTTTAGTGAAGAGCCAGACTTCCTGTTGACTCCTGCTTCTTTTTACAAATTTGACCTCGACGTCACTCAAAGTTCTGTTTTGTTTTTTATGGAGACGTGAGAATATCATCTCTTTCTTCACGTTGTTGCTGACTCATCGGTTTGTGAGCTGCTGTTCTGAAGCCGCCAGTTTGTAATTTGGCCATCGGCCGTGTTGGATTTTTTTAAGGTAAACGCCATCACGAAGCACGGCTCCTGTTGCCTAGCAACCTTGAAAACTTTTTTCACAAAAACTTGAGGTTTAAAGGTCCTTCGCTTTAACAGCTGTATCATGAAACCCTAACATTTCAAAGTATAATCCTCAGGCTCTCTGTTGAAGTGTTTTGCTGCTGTATCATTTTCATTACTGGAGCACAATGAATCTTGGGATTGGTTGTGAAAGAAGCTTAATTTCCCAGGAAAAGGACACATTTGTCGGCCACATATGAAGAACTGCTCTGTTCTCTATCCTGATCGTGTGCTACAGTCTGTCATCCCCTGCTTTCTGGTCTATTTTCCTCTAAATGGACCATCATTTAAAAAATGAACATCATGTTGTATTGAAGACTTGAAACTAGAGACTGAGACCATAAACTCATTAGGAAAACGTTTACTGAGCTAATAAATCAAGGAGAAGTAGGGACATTTTCCCATAGACTTCAATACAGTCTGACTTCTTTAACAACCAGTGGAGTCGCCCCCTGATGGTCATTAGAGAGAATGAAGGTTTAAGGCTCTTCAGCTTTGGCTTCACTTTACAGACCCAGAGTCTACATCCACTTTTAAAAAGAGTCTCTGGTATAAACCTTTGACTCCTGACGAGGTCGAGCAACTTGTCAGAATCACTTCTTTTCTATTAGAACGTGACCTCGACTCTCTTGTGGAGTGACATTAAAACCACTACAGCACAAGATCTACAGACCTCGAGTCGAAGCTGAAACGATGGAAAACATTTCTGTTTGTGTCATATATTAACGTGAGGAAGGTTCCAGCCTCCTCATCACTTCACACACATCTGCTGGACTGTGCAATTTGAAAACACTCTGACAAAGGTGGGAATGCACTTCCTGACCTTTCTGTGGTTAGGATATAATCTACCCGTTACCTGTCTTCCTGTCCTTCTCCACGCAGTAGCAGCTGTCGTAGAACTCAGTGAAGGTGGTGGCGAGCTCGTACAGGTAGTCGCAGAGCGTGTGGAGCAGCAGGTCGTCCAGGATCTTCTGCAGGATCTCAGGGAAGCGCAGGATGCACTTCCCCAGCTTCCACTCCTTCTCGTGGTCCAGGAGGACCTCCGTGGTCTCTGCCGCCTTCCTCAGCGTGGCCTCCTCGATGTTTGCCAGACGAGCGATGGACCTGTGTGAATTTCACAGAAAGAATCTTTAAAGGCAAGAAAACGCAGAACAAATTTACTTTTCCACCTCATGTTCTCAGGAGCAGCAAATTTAAAATATATAAAAATGTAAGATTTTCAATAATAAATACGGGTTTAATATATAATACTAAAACTACTTCTGTTTAAATGATACTGTTCTTTTAAAGGAAACTGCTCATTAACTGAAGTCTAACGAGCTCCGGTTTTCATATAATTAGAAGCACGTTTAGAAAATGATTAGGAAATAATGAAACTCTAAAATAAAACGTTAACTCATTCATCTGCAACACAATTCAATCAAAGAAACATTTTTCCCATTAACTGAAATCACTGCTGGCGGCACCATGTACGAAACACATCTCTGAGCTACGTGGCCATCGTGTTCTTCACTTCTGTTTGACTTCTTCTCGCCGTCTATGACACCTGAACACCCACAGCGATGGGGGCCGCTGCTCTATTGACCGAGAGCAGGAACATCGAATCTTCTTGGGCAAGACCGCCCCCCCCCCCCCCGCCAAAAAATGGACAAGATCAATCTTCGCTGGGCACTCTGCCACCCCCCGAGTCTAACTCCTCCAGGGAGGACGAGTGCGGCCAGGAGATCTTCACTTGATACGGGGGATAAGGGGTGAAAATACCCCCAAAGACTAATCCTGTAGCACAACCTCCTCCAAGGGCCAGTAGGGCTGATCTGATAATGGGTAATAGAAGTGTATTGGTGGTGGTGGGAGGGGGCACTGACTAAGGGACAAACGTCTCAGGAACTCAATTTAACTTTCAAGATACTTAAAGGTGTCCCAAAGTGAGACGCCAAGTTTGTCAGCCAGCCGGAGTCTGACACCCAACGAGTGTCTTTCTCTGCATCACATGTGAATCTTAAACTCATGAAGATCGAGTTAGAACTTCACTCAGACAGGAAGTGGTAGAGCTGACGGCCGCTACAGAGGATGGAGGTTGACCAACTAACTGGGCCAGGACTCCTGGAGGAGACAGACACTGATGGTAGCTGCCTCCCCAGTTAGACCAGTACCTGTGGTTCATTTTAACAGCAGTCCAGCAGCCCTTAAGTCCCCGTTCACCAGCCTTTCCGGTGCCTAAGGCGCCCCGGTGGTGCTGGTAAAACCTCCTTTAATGAGCTACTGAGACCTGTTGGGCTACGTGTTGTTTTCAATATTGAATCAACTTGTGTAAATTCAAACGCTATGATTTAATTGTATGTTTTACAGTGTTGTTGACCATGTGGCTAACAGTTAGCTAATAGTTGGCTAACAGTTAGCATGCTCAGGGATGGAGCAAACACTGACAAAATCATTGACCGGAGGCTGAAGACCAAGAATCAACTGAAGTCTCCGACACAACGGACACAACAGGAAGTGATCAATTTTATCACGTCACCATAGCTGAGACTTGTGGTGCATTCAGTGACATCTGGCCAGCGTTGAAATACGTCTGTGTGGAGACTGACGCCTCCCGAAGAGCACCAGACTCAACCACAAACCAGTTTTGAAGATATATTTTCAACATCTTAAAATAATTGTTGGAGAAGCTGAATGTTACAGAAGATCAGTACTGAACCTTTGACAAGTCCTCACCTGATGCGGGTGAAGGCGTAGAGGAGGTACGCCGCCGTGTTGCCCCGGTCGTCCAGCATCTTGTCAAAGGAGAAGACGTAGTCGTTGATGCGGTTGTGGGAGAGGTCGGCGTATTTAATGCAACCGAAGGCGACGGACCTCTGGGCTTTAACCAGCTCCTCTGGGGTCAAGACCTGAAGAAACACAGTGGAGCCTCATTAATAAAGCAGCCTCATTAAAGACAGGTGAGGAGGGAACAATCTCTCCCATCATCACTTCCTCTAAAAACTCTTTAAGGCATTAAAACTGTTAAGTGCAGCCTCAGTCAGGTTGTAATTACTCCAGGCAGCTCTTCAACTTCTGCCTCTATCAGTAAAGCCAGTCTGTTGAATTTAATCGGAATAATGAATCAAATTTTCTAACCTCAGGCAAAAGATTAAATTGACTTATTAAGTCGTAGCGTTCCCTTAAATCTGCGTGTGACGTGCGAGACACCAGAGGGAGCGAACAGAGGAAGAAGGGATTAAACAGAAGATTTAATGATAGTCATCTGATTGGAAAACAAAAAGTGCCGTCAAGACTGAGGCAGCGATGTGACAAGACAGGACACGTCGTCACTACAGGACATCAAAGATTTACAATAGGCCGTACAGTAACAAACAAAAGTTAAAAAAAATAAATTAATTACAACAGGATGATTCATTATTTCACATCAAAAGCTCAAATCCACAACGTGCTCCGCTGCAGCAGGATGGAGATTCAGGTTGACTGGGTTTATTCAGTCTTAGTCCGACCTTTACTGGAGGTCCGTGACTCAAACACTGGGCTTATTGTTTTCTTCTATAAAGGGCAGCACGAAGCGAAAAATACACTGAATTTAATAAAAAAATCATACTGCGATTCCGATATGATTTCAGTTGGACTGATGAATTTTGCATTTTAAAAATATAAGAATGATGACGACGCAAATCTTTGTTGAGGCTTGAACCCAACGTTGTGGAAATTTCAATGACTTGTGCAGCAACATTATATATAAACTTCATTTTCTTGTTGCTACCTTTGTTTTTATCTTGGTTTATTTTCTAAATGTCCTATTTGACGTATTAAGTGTCTTGAAAGGCAACTTTAGTAAATACAATCATTATTGATTGAATATTATTGGTTCTCAGGCTCATCTTTGTCATGTTTATTAAAAAAGTGAATCCCTTTTGGTTTAAGACCTTTAAAACAATAAAAGCTGTGGCCTGACTTCATCTTTTTCACATTTCATGCACCAAAAGTTTATTTATGTAGCACTTTTACTATACTTGTCACAAAGTGCTTCAAAGGCAAAAGAATAAAATCCAAAGAAAAGCAAGAGACAGCAAATAAAGTAAAAACACCGGATAAAATATATGAGAACTGCATGTCCAGTCTGGACAGATGGTTTTTAGTTGCTTTTTTAAAAAGTCCAAGGATTTGAAACTTGGTGGGAGGTTGTTCCAGAGAACGGGAGCTGATAATTGGAAAAACGCCGTCGCCCCAGGTCTCATCACCACGTGTTCATGGTTCCCTTTAAAGAGCCGGGTGGACGACCTCGGAGCTCGGCGCCTGGTCTGTGGATGAACCTCTGTGTATTTTGGAGCCTGACCTCTGAGCTCTGAGAGTGACACCTAAAATTTTAAGTCAAGTCTATTTCGAGTAAAGTTTTAAGTTTTCAAGTCAGTGCAGAGATTTAAAACAAAATGAAAACAAGTTTTCTAGAAATATGAAAATCAGAAAAACTATTGACCCAAACCTGAATTACTCTGAAACCCAGAGACTTTGTGACTGTACTGACAATCAACTAATGACTGAGCCAAGGGCCGAACATAGGAGACACATGAAGACTGGCCCCAAGAGGTCACGATGCATTGTGACAACAGGAAGTTAACAAAACATAAAAGGCATAAAAACAGAATGAAATATGACAACAAAGAAAACAAATCTTAGTGGCAGCGGCGGCGTTAGACTGAGGGTCACGGAGGCCGGGGTCGGGGTTTGTTTTAATGAGGCAGGGTTAGCAGATGGTAGACGTGGGCACCGACCCAGACGAGAGAGCAAAGTGCCAGGACAGAGGAGCCTGCAGGGAAACCACGCTGGCACCGGTTCCCCACAACCTCCTCTGCATTAAAATCACCGCAGTTCAACTGGAAGTCACTGACTGTTCACACCGCGCCGAGCGCTCTAGATAATACTTAACCAGGTCAGGTTCTCGTGGTTTTTCCCTTTTTCCCCCCTTTTATCCCCCTGAAAGTTTCATTTCAGATGCAAACACCTCGACATCAGCCGGTGAAAACACGCCAGAGTTTTGCTGTGTGAAGAGACGAGAGAACAGCAGCTAATGATCCTGAGCCCGGGGATGGAGGGAAAGGACTCGCGAGCAGATATTTTCTGGGTTGAATCTGAAGACGAGGCTCGAAAAAATCAGGTCAGGAGGTGAAAAATAACACTTCCCATCCCTGAACAAGTCAGCATACACTTCTTTTAACAAGGTGCACATGAGCCGGTGATGTAGCGGCTGCTGAGTTTGTGTTATTTGTGAGAGCGAAGCTGCAGAGAAAACACAACTCATCAAAGGTTTCCTGGGTGAAAAGAAGCTACAGAGGAAATGATTGTGGTGGAATCTCAAACACACACACAGATAGTTGGAGAAAGATGATTTCATAAGCTAAGTGTCAGGGAAAACAAACGACTTCAGGTTCAAAGAGATTTCAGATGAAACACAAAACTTCCACCACCCAGTCTCTTTATTATGTTTCTGAGGCTCATCTTTGAAACAGGTTTGTTGGTTCAACACTTAGATCCTAAATAAAACATCCCGACACCTTCAGGATGGACTGCCTCTAAATCTGAGGCAGGCATTCATCTTCCCATGAGGATGAACCCAGCAGCTCAAAATTTCAGTTAAATGGAGAGATGAACCAAATCCTGTAAGAATGGATGGTGGGTTTTGGTGGGCGGGGCCATGTCTGAAGGAGGTGACTGCTTTGTTGTGACATCACAAAGTTCCAGAAGTCCTGACGGCTGGCTTTAAGGCTCAGTTTCTGAACACAGGCTGTGAGCGTTTCTCTGTGCTTGAGACCTTTGATACTTTAACTGTATTAATATAGAACCTGGACCTGCTTTATAATCAAAGACCACATGGGGGTCTACCTTTAGACCGTATGGACCTTTAACATCTACCTTTAGACCGTATGGACCTTTAACATCTACCTTTAGACTGTATGGACCTTTAACATCTACCTTTAGACTGTATGGACCTTTAACATCTACCTTTAGACCGTATGGAGCTTTAACGTCTACATTCAGAACATATGGACCTTGAAGAATCTGCATGGGCATCGGAAACCAAGCAGACCAACCTGCCAGCATTTGTCTGCTGGCTCCAAAGCCTTAACAAGGCCACATCCAGACCCAACGGCCTCCTCCCACAGTGTCGCTGCAGACACAAGGAGGTTTGGGCTCAGACAAGATAGACGACTAGAAGCAGGCTGCCCTCAGAGCTGAGCAGATGAAGAGAGAAAAGTCTGGTGGCGTCTCCCGTTTTAGGCCAGGTCCTCTGTGGATGTGATCAGAAAGATCCAGAGCTTGGCTCGGCTCGCGCAGGATGAGAGTGAGAAGATTTAATGGCTACTGTAGAGTGAGGCGGTCATTACTGTAAAATAAGCCTTGTCAGGGTGAATCGAAAGCCTGGCGCAAAGCAGAAATAATGAGCTGCTCCCCGAACTAAATGGCTGCTTATCAAAGATTAAACATTGGACCAGAAATATTGATATAAAATGATTCTAATACAAGTTAAAATATTGTCCTATATTCTGCCAAAATGATTCAAGTGGACTGTAACAAAGGAGGGTTTCTGCCATAAAGTTTTTGAGGAGAAATTCGAGAAATAAAGCAGATGATTAAATATGAAACAGCAGCAAACTGGACATAAATAAAAAGAGCTCAGAGTCTTTTCAAGAGGATTTGGAGTTAAATATTCAGAACAGCCACGTAAAGCATTAAAAAGCTTAATATAAAAGTGCACATCCCCTGAGGTGCTGCAGTTGTGTTTGATATCAGCATTTCTTTGTTGTTTTGCCCTCTAACAACTTCTTCTTCTGCATAAAGAACGAAAACATAAGTTCATTTTTCCCAATTTAAATCTTCTCGGTGTCATGTGAAGCTCGGAGGGTCTCAGGCCACAAAAAAAAAAAACAAAAACATGGCTGCACTGACTGAGCTGTGGAAGCTTTATGTCTTTTCGCTTAATCATGTTCTGTTGGCGCATGAAGAGAAGTCAGGGGATCACCAAAGTCAGTGTGATCCATCCTCTGGGGAACATGAACTTCTGCACAAAGTTTACAGAAATTTACTTGACTTGTCCCCGAGAGCTCAACTCACTCTTAAGACTAGACTCACTGCCCTGTGGCTGTTTGCCTCGACCACTTGGACGAGTTTCAGATCACATCCAAAGTCATATCAAACTTTTAACGTTTGTGTCAAAGTTGATCATAATTGCTGTGGGAAGTCTTGAGTAATAGATAAATGGGCTTTGTGAGGTCACCGTGATCTGACCTTTGACCTTCGGGCGCCAAAATCTAATCAGTTCACCCTTTAGTTTCAGTGAATGTTTCTGCCAAAGTTGTTCTGTCCAAGTGTTAGTGAATTATTGTGTCCAAGAGAGTGGGATGGTTACAACCCAAAAACAACTTAGAGACATGAAAAACAGGGAAACGGACAAAACACAAACATTTAGTTCGACAACACGTGTGCTGCAACACAACTGAGGCTGAGCCCAGCCGTCCTACAGAGGAGACCCAAAGCTCATGGCCAAAGGTGAAGGGTGGAACAAAGACCGACTGGTAAATCAAGGTCCACATCACCGACGCTGCAGTGATCCGTCTGTCAATGTCCTGCCCCATCTCATCTTCACTCGTAAACCAGACCCCGAGATACTTCAGCCTCCCCTTGGCGCAGTACCTCCCCCGACCTTAGGGGGCAGCCCACCGCAGAGAACCCCGGCCTCAGACTTGGAGGAGCTGAGTATCACAAATACTGCATGTGCTTTGTATTTTGGCTGAACTGACCCTTTAAAAACTGATCTCTCGGGTCTGGTCTAAACTGTTCCTGCACATTCCAGTTTGTTAGCGTCAGCCGACGGCGGCGTCTTTTTGATGGTCAGAAGAAAAAGCTGACGGCAGGTTTGAGGAGTCACGCCCCCAAAAAATGATACACAACAACAACAACAACAACAAAAAGACCCTCTCACCTTATCTCTCTCCTTCTCCTTCAGTTTGTCCATCGACCTCTTCAGTCCCTCCTCCAGCAGGTCCATCAGCCTCACCGTGTCCCCGGACCGGGTCTTAAACTTCTTCCTGAGCGAGAAAGACGAGAAAAAGCAAAAGCTCAGCGCGAGGACGCTGACGAGGTTCGAATCCCTGAATTCAGGTGAGACAAAAGAGACGATGCTGAGACGATTGACTGTGTCTTTGTGCTGGTTGGTCTGAAAGGGACCCGAAGTCTCGACGTCAGAGCAGAACTTTACTGCAGGTACAGGAGGTTTGCTGCCGATCATCACCATGACAACAGACTATCATTTCATTATTATTAAGAAGTCATATTTTATTATTTCTGCCTGGCGACGCCCCGGGGTTGAGGGGACATTTTGTACAATCCAGCAAATCCGATGAGCGTTATCAGGAGAACACGATAAATTTAATAACCCCCACCTCCCCAATTCCCCATTGTCCCCATTTACTTGCTGCTAATGGAGGCTGGTGTAGGGGAAACATTTTGGGGCTAATTTCCACCCCCTCAGGTTACTGTAGGGCACTTAGCAGCACTTAGTTAAACCCCCCCCCCCCCCACCCACCCACAACAACAGTTAGACAGATAAGTGTTGAAACAGCAATCAGTGCTCACTGTAAGAGGAAATAAATAACACACAGGGGGAAATGTGTCCTGTGAACAAACTGCAGGTACGGAAGAAATAAAAAAAAAAAAAAAAACAACACAAAACAAAAACAGAGATTATGGCAATAAAACAATATAACACGTCCCAGTTGAAGACTTTAATATCTCGATTCACACCGAGTGATGAGGCTCATGTTTCTGGATTTTTTTTTGTTTGGACTGAAGAAAAGAATAAGAAAAGAAGGTGAAGAAGAAGGAACTGGAGTGAGAAGGAAAGAGAGGGAAGAAGACTGAGAAGAAAGGGATAAAAAGAAGGAGGAGCAGAAAGAAGAGGCTGAGGAAGAGGAGGTAAGGGGAGTAAAAGAAGTCAGATTGTATTGAAGTCTATGGGAAAATGTCCCTACTTCTCCTTGATTTATTAGCTCAGTAAACATTTTCCTAATGAGTTTATGGTCTCAGTCTCTAGTTTCAAGTCTTCAATACAACATGATGTTCATTTTTTAAATGATGGTCCATTTAGAGGAAAATAGACCAGAAAGCAGGGGATGAATTAGGGGGCGTGGCTACAGTGTGATTGACAGACTGTACCACCTATGGCGACCAAGCATATAAAGACCAATTGCGTCACAGTCAGTGTGAATAGACTGTCCCATTCAAACGGTCCTTCATATGTAGCCAACAAAAAAAAAAAATGGGGAAAATGGTGGATCCTTCTCGGCCCAACTCAAGATTCAGTGCAGGTCAGTAAAGAAAATAAAACGGCAGGAAAAAACACCAACCGAGAGTCTGAGGAATATACTCTGAAATGCAGTGTTTTTCAGCTAACGGTACAACTGTTGAGACAAAGAACCTTTAAACATCAGTTTTTTGTGAAAAAAAAAACGGGCGGGAACAGACCGTCTCATCTCGGCTCAGCCTTCACCGGAGAACTGGACCTTCGTAGACCCTGAGTTGGGACACAGCCATGATTTCTTCTTGTTTCAAAAAACCAAGATGGCCGACGGACAAATTACAAACCGAAGGCTTCAAAGCGGCACCTCACAAACCAATGGGTGACGTCACAGTGGGTTGACACTTGGTTCAGGCTCCTCAAACTTGAGCCAACTTTTAATTACTGTTGTCCACCTACGACCCTGTAGAACCTCACCCCCCCAACTCACCCTCCCTCGTCTCCTCACACGCTGAGTAATAACAGCTCTGTGTTCTGGAGTAACAGCGTCAGAAGCTCAAAACACCCACTCCACTGTTTGTGGAGCAGCGGCTCTATATTTTCCTTTTTATTTGTCGATGCAGTAAAATTGGGTTTTTATGTTTGATAATAAATGTGATAAAAACATGAAGCAGAGGTGATAAAGACGCGGTGAAGGACGTTCGGATGATTACAGTGGTGGTGGAGGTGGAGTTTCTCTCCAGAGGAGCTGCTCGTCTTTGCTGATGATGGTGATTTGGAGCCGAGTTAAACTGTTATTATTCTGCACGTGGCAGCGACGCTCAGTCAGAGTCAGCACTGTAAGAGTCAAGTGTCACCACAGAGTCTGTGTTTAACCCTTTATCAGCCACCTCTTTGAACTGTCTCAGTTCATGTAAAAACATGCATATTGATATTTGATATGAGGAGCCAAAAATGAAATATGTTAAGAGTTACAGGAAGTTAGCTTAGCATAAAGACTAAGGGGCTTAAAATTACATCTACCAACACTACTGGTCCAAGAAATAGCTCCAAAATGTAACTACTTGTGGACACACCCATGCTAGCTGTTTTTAACCTTTGTGCTAAGCTAAGCTAATCAACTAGAGACAATGAGGATACAGTACAGAGCAGGTCAGCTCCACCCCTCACTCCTCCTCAGCTCCACCTTCTCCTCCAAATATGGTTTCTTATGGGTTCAAAAAACCAAGATGGCTGACGGACAAATTACCAACATGGAAGCTTCAAAAGAAGCAGTTCACAAATCGAAGGGTTGCTCCATTTAAAAATTCCACACAGTCTAAAGGTAGATGTTAAAGGTCCATACGGTCTAAAGGTAGATGTTAAAGGTCCATACAGTCTAAAGGTAGACCTCCATGTAGTCTTGATTATAAAGCAGGTCTAGGTTCTATATTAATACAGTTCAAGTATCAAAGGTCTCAGTCACAGAGAAATGCTCACAGTCTGTATTCAGAAACTGAGCCTTAAAACCAGCCATCAGGACTTCTGAAACTTTGTGATGTCACAACAAAACAGTCACCATCCAACTTTGCAGGATTTGTTGATTGTTTGTTGAAATCTGAAACAGATTCTCAGCGGATGTTTTTCCAGAACTGACCCGTCATAAACAATGAGTCGACTCACTTGTCCTCTCCCAGCACCACTCCAAAGCCTGCGTGCTCCACCCGGGTCACCTGGGGGTCGTACCAGCCAATCATCTGAGCCGCAGCAAACACCACCTGGAAGTGGGTGGCCTGAAAACACACAATGAACAAATCACAAGTCATACTTTTCAGACGAAGAGAAACATCCTTTATGTAACACACAGGAAGTGAAGTGAACCCCCATCACGTAGACGTTAAGATGATGTCATCTCCAGTCGACAGAGGACGCCACCAGCACGTCCTTCATCTCCTCGTGTCCTTTAGCCGCATGTTTAAGACACGGTCACCTTGGTAACGCTGCGTTATATTTACTGCTCTTGGTAAAATAAAGTTTCTTGATGACAGCTTTAGTTTCACTGAGTCTGTAAACTCCGACCCCCCCTCCCTCTCTCTCTTCCCTCCCCCTCTACCTCCTCCCATCTGCTGAGGACGGTGATGTCTGTCTCTTCATAACAACCTGCATAACATTTTAAAGCCCAGCCTGCTGTCGGCGACACAGACGGTGACTTCTTAAAGTTTTCAGCCTCCAACTTGTGTGGGAAGAACCGAGGGCTGATTTAAAAAAAAAAATAATATTTACACCTCACTGACGTCCTGAAGCTTTTCATGTACGGGAGGTTTTTATCTGCAGGAAACCAGACAATGATTCATCTGCACTGTCACTGCATCAAAGATAATGTTTTTCTACCTGTGCTGGGATGAATTAAAGCAGTGTTCAACCACCTAACTCTCCAAACAGCCACAAAACCAATAAGGAAGGGGGTCTTTTTCATGCCTTTACTGGATTGGACAGCAAGGAGACAGGAAACATAGATGACCAGGCAGACAGAAGTCGATCTGGGGTCGTACATGGCAATAAACTGCCTGGAAAAGTGGACGCAGACTCTGCTGAAGAGCCTTAAACCTTCATTCTCTCTAATGACCATCAGGGGGCGACTCCACTGGTTGTTAAAGAAGTCAGATTGTATTGAAGTCTATGGGAAAATGTCCCTACTTCTCCCTTGATTTATTAGCTCAGTAAACGTTTTCCTAATGAGTTTATGGTCTCAGTCTCTAGTTTCAAGTCTTCAATACAACATGATGTTCATTTTTTAAATGATAATCCATTTAGAGGAAAATAGACCAGAAAGCAGGGGATGGATTGGGGGCCCGGTTACTGTGTGATTGACAGACTGTACCACCCAATCAGGATAGAGTACAGAGCAGGTCAGCTCCACCCCTCACTCCTCCTCGGCTCCACCTTCTTCTCCAGATATGGTTTCTACTGGTTTAAAGAAAAAATCAAGATGGCCGAGATGCACGTTACATATGTCCTGCCACAATAATAATAACGGCCAAATAAATAACTTAATAAACTGGCTTGAAGCTCATGTTTTCCTCCCCTGTGTCACCACAGTTAGGATTAGTTTAAAAATATGAATTTAAAGTTGATTCACTGCTTCCAGTCACATTACATTTTAAATGCTCATTTTTTCTTTGAACCTGAACACTCCCCTCTCCCCTCCCCCCCTCCCCCTCACCTGTCCACTGTCCGTGACATAGATGATGATGTCGGCCTTCTCCTCGAAGAGCCGCTGGCGCAGGGCGGCAAGGTCCGACGTGTCGTAGGTGTAGCCGCCGTCCGACTTGACGATGGTGAGGGGGATGGACTGACCCGGGGCGAAGACGATCTTACGTCCCTCGTCCAGCTGCATCAGGCCTGAAGAGGAGAAGGATGGAAACCAGAAAGAAAAACAGAGCAAATGATGGTTAGAGGAAAAACAGAGACGAATAATGAGGGAGTGATTAAAGAACAGAGAGAGATAATGAAGAAGAAAATGAAGAAGGACGAAAGTGCAGAAGAGATTTGTGGGTAAAAAAGGAAATTACACAACCTCCTTAAGAGAAAAGAACAAACAGGAGGCGACAGTCTGGATTGGAAGAGGGGGCAATTATGAGGCTATTCTGCCCCCTAGTGGTCACATCAGGCAACTGTAGACAAGTGCAGGAAGTTTGCTAAAGTATAACTGGTTCAAAACCGATTAAACAAAGATTTTAATTATCTTAATACCCAAAGACACAAGTTAATTATCATAGACACGAGATTATCTTTAATTCAGTACAAGGTTTAAATTTCTGGATTAGATTTTTTAAGGAGTCCAGAAAAAAGGATTTAGGAAAGAAAAATCAATCAGAAGGGAAAGAAAAGTCTCTTAAGGCTTTTCTGTTGTTTCATCCCTTTGTCTTTTCCCTTATAAAGTTGTTTTTTAAAAATGTCTCCAAGTCTCCTCATCTTCAGACTCAGCTCAACCTCAGCTCATTATATCTGAGACTCAGTAAAGACTCTGTTCACTGTAATAGGGGATAGTAGCTCAGAGAACAAGAGGAAACTAAAAACACAGTGAATTTCTCCTTATTTTCTAGATAAAAACACTGTAAACCAGAATAACCAAAGAAAACTTCAACACACAAAGTTACACATGTGTTTGTGTTGTTCTAGAGCTGATTTGAAGTTTCTCTCTTTATCTGATCTGAGTTCTGCTCATTCTTTGGAGCAGTAATGATGAAAAATCAGCTCCAAAGCCTCTAATGCTCTAAATATCTTATTGTCCATGTCTCTCTGTCTTTATTCTGTCGCTACAATAAACTCAGAGCAACTTCTCCTCACTCTGAGATCAGAAAAATACAGGATTGATCCCATTGACTTTGGCTACAAGCAGCTGACAGCTAGGCCTCTGAAGGAGACACTCTGATTGGCCCGTGACATCACCCACTGGAGCCAATAGGAGTGTCCCGTGTAGAGACGTGACTCTAGACGTCACTATCAAAGATGGAGGACGAGAATGGATGGATAAACACACAGAAGTAAAGCAGCAATGCTCCAGTCAAAGGCTCAGACTGATCCAGATCTGAACTAACAGCCATAAAAAAGCAATGTCCAGGTTTGACCTTTGACCTGTTGCTCACTGACCTCTGCCCTCAAACTCCTTCACCACCTCCGTCATCAGGTCCTGGTAGTAGGACTCTCCCCTCTCGATGATCTTGATGTCCAGGCAGTCGTAGACCTTCTGAAACTCTGCAGCAACACAAGCAAACAAAGAGCAGCGTCAGTTTTTAAGGTGGACTGGTCCTTTAATGTCAAACAGGTCAGGTTGGATGTGGTCTACCTCTCCTGGACACGTCACAGATGAGGTTCCAGCCTTTGATGAAGTCTGGCTCTTTGCTCTGGAGTCTGACAACACACTGGTAGGCTCGTTTCTTAAAGTCCTCCTCTTCATCGAAGCGCTTCTTCGACTCCTGGTGAAATGAGGAGGAGGAGGAGGAGGAGGAAGAGAAATGAGAACATGGGGAGGTAAATGAGGTGTGGCGAGAAACGAGCAGAGAGGACAGATAATGTTACAGTGAGTTTGTGAATAGACTGAGGAGCCATGAAGAGGTTTTTCATCTCATCGGGGCTCATCATCGTTTCTGCTTTTCCTGAGTGAAGTTGTTTCTTTTTTCCTTTTTTTGTCCCCAACTGTTGATTTATAAGTTATCGTCAGACGTTAAACAGGAAAACCAAAAAAGTAGCTGCTCCCTTTTATTCATTTTGAAGTATATTTTCTAATTCACCTTATTTATGTCCTGCTCTGATTCATGTGTATTGACTGTTTATAAATCAATGCTGAAGAGCCTTAACCCTTCATTCTCTCTAATGACCATCAGGGGGCGACTCCACTGGTTGTTAAAGAAGTCAGACTGTATTGAAGTCTATGGGAAAATGTCCCTACTTCTCCCTTGATTTATTAGCTCAGTAAATTAATATTAGATATTTAAAAACAAAATCTTATTTTTAAATTACATGTTGAGCCAGTTTTACTTGCGTTTACCTCTTTTTTCATGATGTCACTTTTCCCACATTCACTTCTGTCTATTTATCTGATAGAAGCTCCCAGAAGCTGCAGCTGTAACATAAATGCTACGTCTTCACAGATATTCCTGTGTAAAGTGTCCATGCTTATGACTTGAGCACCAGTGGAGTGTGACTGAGCTCAAACCCCCTAAAACCAACATTTTTGTGCTGGTCATTCAGCTGATTGTTTTTTAACCCACTTAAGTCTTTTGTTTTGTGTCATTTCCTGTGGATTTCCGACGCTGGAGACACATTTGTCCACGTCCATATTAACAGATTAGAGCGGACACGCTGCCGGGGTCATGTGATCTAAAGATTCGGCCTCTTTGCTGCCTGCGTCTGAAAAGACCCGACGACGCCATTTTGATTTCAAACCAACAACGTGACGTAAAAGTGACCGTTCACTTACGTCTCTGTGTCCAGGCTGAATCTGACAAACGGGACTTTTAGCCATTGTGGAGACAAATAAATCAAAATAATTTCGAAGAAGCTGAACGTTCAGCCTGTGTTTTGACGGCGTGACGCTTCGGAGCAGCGGGGGGATGTGGGGTGAACAGGGAGCATGGACTGACTTTGTAGAAGGCCTGCAGGTCACTGATGGGCGGGGACACGGTCAGGTAGTCTGGGAATTTATCCTGCAGGTGGGCGATCAACATCCCAAACTGGGTCCCCCAGTCTCCCACGTGGTTCAACCTGCAAGTGAGAAAACCATCTGAAAAACCTGCTGACTTTGTTTGAGTATACGACAAGACACAGGAATCTCTCCCATCATTCCCGGTAACAACACGCCCTTTCCTTTGGCGCCCTCCTCTGGACAGACTTTACGTCTATCACAGTCAACTTGTCTATTCGTCTTTAAATCCAAACCCCATCACTGAGGTGACTGCGCTGACCTGAGAACGTCGTAGCCCAGGAACTCGAACAGGCGGCACATGCTCTCCCCGATGATGGTGGAGCGCAGGTGGCCCACGTGCATCTCTTTGGCAATGTTGGGGGAGGAGAAGTCCACCACCACCTGAGCACAGAGGTAACACTTTACTTTCAAACGTGATTTTCTCCCCCTCTCTTCTTCGCCTCCTCTTCATCCTCGACCTCAGATGTAAGATTTAAATATGTTTGAACCAGAAAAGGTAAAAATGTCCAATCTGAGGACAGAAGACGTTGAAATCTGAGGGCGGGAAGTGACTAAAGGGCGACAGACCTTCTTCCTGGCGGCCAGAGGTGGAGGCTGGACCCCGTTGATCAGGAGGTTACTCAACAGTTTGGACACAAACGCCCTCTTCAGGTGGATGTTGATGAAACCTGGAGACAGCGAAGACGTTAGAGGGGACGAGGAGACTGAATCACAGCACGTACACGGTGCTGTTGGTTAGCAACACATCAGCTGATCAGTTTCAAATGAATTAAAGCTCTGAAATCTGACCTTTGACTCTATTTAGCTCTAAAAGATTCAGTCAATGGAAAAGAAAAAACGTTTATTGATACCAATAATCAGGTGTTTCTATAATCGATCCCTAATTTTAATACACAAGTCATAGAAGAAAATATTTCAACAATTTCTGAAACACAAAGACGTGAATGTGTGAATTATTGTTTGTCTGCACCTGGTCCTGCGATTTCAGTTTTCTGGATGAGTTCGTTGTCTGGAAGGTTCTGGACGATCTTCTCTGCGATGTCCCGGGGGTTGACTTTGACGCCCTTCGACTTCAGCATCTGAAACATGACGTTTGGTTTAAAATGTGTTAAATGAGCTGATACGAAAACCAAGGCAGCTACACAACAACAACAACGACAACAACGACGCCAAGCCAAGACTGTTCGCTCTCTCCTGGTGTATCTGCTGCCAACACGGTGCAGAGCCATGAACATGAATCGCTGGCTGTGTCCAACACCTGCCATTTTTATTTCTGACACCTGCAGTTTGATAACAAACACCTGTTATTTATCTGGGTTGAGATGAGACGAGGAGACATTAAACTTATAATCACGCACAACTGAGGGTGTGAGGAGAGATGTTACTGAGCTACCAGCTACAAACTCTGAACGCTGTGCACACACTGCATTACACTCATTAAAGCGTCTGCCTTGTTCATCAGACGCCCGAAGCTTTTAATCTTCTTTAAATGCAGCGATAGCGGACGACACTTGACTTCAGCGTGAGATTTACAAACTGATCCATTAGCAAACATGTCGTATATATATAAACACAACCTGGGCTCAAACTACTTTATTGTATCATGAAATACAAAAGAATACGCTGGAAAACTTTAAAGAGTCATCGAACCGTGAGCTGTGTTTCCTTAGTCCAGTGTCAACCCACCGTGACGTCACCCATCGGTTTGTGAGCTGCTGTTTTAAAGTCTCTATATGGAGGAGGAGGTGGAGCTGAGGAGGAGTGAGGGGTGGAGCTGACCTGCTCTGTACTCTGTCCTGATTGGGTGGTACAGTCTGTCAATCACAGTGTAGCCACGCCCCCCTAACCCATCCCTTTTTTTTTCCTCTAAATGGACCATCATTTAAAAAATGAACATCATGTTGTATTGAAGACTTGAAACTAGAGACTGAGACCATAAACTCATTAGGAAAACGTTTACTGAGCTAATAAATCAAGGAGAAGTAGGGACATTTTCCCATAGACTTCAATACAATCTGACTCCTTTAACAACCAGTGGAGTCGCCTTCAGCTTTGGCTCCACTTCACAGACCCAGAGTCTACGTCTACTTTTCTGAACAGTCTATAACAGATACTTGTGTTTCCTGCAGAGTCATGTGACCTGGGTCTGGATGCTAATTGTAGCCTTTTCCATTTGCAGGTTTTTAACCAGCGAAAAAGAGGCTTTCGGGTCATTTCCTGCGGCTCACACACAGACGGACCCTGCAGTCTCACCTGGGCCATGGCCATGGCGCTGTTGCACTGGTAGTCTCCTAACTTGGCCTGCTGGTTGGGCGTGACGGCCAGCGGAGGGTTGTCCAGCTCGGGACAGGAAGCCCGGATGGCCTCGCCGAAGATCTCCTGAAGCTGCTGGTTGATGTTCACCATGGCTTTACCGCAGTGAGTCCTCTCCTCCTGAAGACTCTGAGGACGCACAACACATCAGGGTCACCATCGTAAACACAACAGTGAGTTTTGGTTTTCAACAAAATGGTCAGGTCTTTTTTTTCTTTTGTAAAAAGCAGAAATGTTTTAGTTTTTTTTTTTAATCTTTGCTTATTTTGCAAATTATCATTTAAAAAATAAAAATACAAATTTCCAAGTATTTTTAACAACTTTTAGTGTATTTGTTTCTATTTTTCTACACAAAATTACAGAATTTATAACAACAATAGAAAGGATTTGGGAGTTTTCATTACATGAAACAAAACCCAGCAACAAAAGTACATTACAACTGTATATTTACATTTTTTCTATTTATGCTAATTTGTAATTGTAACTTTCTAATTTAGTTTCTCAGGTTTGGGGTTTTTTCAAAATATTTTTGTATTTTAAGAAAATGTTCAAGTCGCGTTTTATCTGTTTTTTTATGTTTTATAAAATTTCTTTATGTATGTTTGTTTAGTATAAGTTTTAATTTTAGAATTAAAAACTTTTTTTTTATCATTGTCATCATTTCAAAATCATTTTCAGGTGGAGTCTTAACTACATTTTTTTAATTCTGTTTTCTTCACATAATTTTAATTTAATTTTGGAGCAAATTTCTATTTCATGCAACAAAACTCAACAAAAAGCAAAATATTTAGACAGGAAACTGGAAAACAACTCAAACTGCTTGTCACCCACCCTCTTGAGGATGTTGAGGCGGTATTTCAGCCTGGCGTTTTCCTCCATCAGCTCGCCCAGACGTGGCGACGGACTCACGTTCTGCGGGTTCTTTAGACTCTCGATCTCTGCCGAGAGACTCCAGATCTCCCGCTCCTGGAAAAGCCAAAGACGGGACTCACGTCTGGGAAGACAACACTTACTAATGCTACTGGTATAAATGATAAATAAAAGAGGACTGAGTACAAATCCTGGTGCTTCATCACATCTGAACAAACATCTCCACCTGCCTGATAATTACCAGGTCTTTAATTTTCCTTCAGTGTCACGGTCCAGAAGCAGGTGTCTTCACATCCATGGGTACGTTTCAAATAGGAACAGCTAATAACTCATTCCACATCCATTCAACTTTCAACAAAACCCCCATTTAAATATGAAAACTCTTAAATTATCCCCCAAATAAAAGACAAAGTAAAATGACAGATGTGTCAAAAACCATGAGTCAATTTTTTCACGGTATTTTTGACTGAGGTTCGGTTACGACATGAAGCCTGAGGGACGACACAGTGTCTGACTTTGAAAACTCTTCTGTTAGATAAGTCAGCAAACTATTACACAATAATGTCTATAATCAGAGATACAGTCAATCATAACCAGACTGATTTATTCTTCAGGTTCCTCAATAACTGGTTTTACTAAAAAAAATATATATATATATATATATATATATATATTATATTCACACTCAGGAAACGAATGTGATGAAGATAAAATGAAATGAACTAATTAATTAAGTTTAAACAGATTTTATTTGCTTGTCACGAACGTTGATCTTAGAAATCTGAGTAAACTGGGATTTAAAGTGTTAAAACCTCCTCTGTATTTCTGCCAGGAGAAAATCTGATGACAGGTCAGGTCATAAAAGTTTTACTGGAACTGGACCAAGAAAATGAAACTAAACCAAAAGTGGTTATTTCACTGTCGGTGTTTGATCCAACAAATATTTAAAGCCTGTGATACAAAAATCACATAAAGATTAAACTCTAGATGAAATAAATCAAAGACGAGAATAGAAAAAATAATTGAATTTTTGATATTTTACTAAATTACTTGCACAACTTAAACACAATATAAGCTGGATCCTGCTGTTGTGACCCACCTCAGAGCCACAGGAGCACAGGAATATTTATGTATTTTTTATCAATTTATTCATTTTTTTAAGAGGAAAAAAGGTACAAACGGTTCCTCTTTATCATATAATGACACTAGAGCTGCAACTGTTGAGCATATTCATTATTTATGAATTTTTTTTTTTTTTTTATAAATCTTCAAGTAGATGTGAAATATTTAAAAAAAATAAATAAATTAAATCCAATTTTCAATACAAACCACACATAATTTAAATTACTATAATGTGTAAACAAAACCAAGGTTCCCGGAGTCTGAAGGCATCAAATGTTCAACAGTTTTACTTTGAAAATGCCCCTTATCATTTAAAAATTGACAGATTAATGTTCTTTAGTTAAACTAACATAACACTAACAATGAATCAGTTCACTATCACTGACCATAAAAGTATAAGGTTTTAATAAAATGTTAATTGAAAAAAAAAATAGTCTGAAGGTTGGTCAATGATGAAAGAAATTATTTATTGCAACTTTTATTTTGAATAATGAAGATCCATTTCCTCTGTCAGACCACTGGAGGGCCCCATCTTCACTTTAATAACCAGGGACCAAACAATAAACTGTAAAATTAACATAATATGAAGGCAAATTTGGTGTATGAGTAACACAAGCCTTAGATTTGATACTATATGTGGGATTTGGACTCTATAAATACATAGTTTGGCGTTAGTACAAACTGTTTGTGTAATCATACAAGATTCCATTCAAATATCGTCTGATTTTATATCCATTTCATCAATAACCTGACTCAGTGCAGTCACACATCTTGTAATGTGCCACATTACAAAAAGGGAAAGGTCACAACATCATCCGCTGGAAGTTACCGAGTATTCATCAATAAAAAGTCATGAAAACCACAACAAACTGTTGGCTGATGAGCTGTCACTGAACTGCAGTCGGACGTCCAGTCGAATAAGAGGAAACCCAACTATAAAACATGATTTCTTTCCACAACAAGCGATGTTAGGTGTAATGTTTATGAGCCGAATTTTGAGAGTGAGTACAACCTAAAGAAAGACATTATTTACTTGATCTGGAGATGCAGGTGGTTTCAGTTTTAGACGAAAGTGCCTTAAATTGAGAGTTTGTTAAAGGAAGTTTTGACACCGATGGACACCGGTGTGTAGCTACCTGCCCGACACAGAGGCTCACATTCGGCCTGCTAGCTAACGTCGGCCGCCTCTGGCCCGAACCGGCCGGTTACCTGCTGCTGTAGCCGGGCTGTGTAGTCGGTCACTGGGTCTCCCATCTTTCTGAAACACCGGGGAGAAGCTCGTCTCTGGCGGGACGTGAACCAACGTGGATGATGAAACAAACTGCGGGAGGAAGAGGAGGAGGAAGAGGTTCACAACTTTCACATGCGATTCCGGTGCCGGGGACCGTCTTCTTCTTCGGCTTAATGTCGGTGCATAAACCCTTTGAAAAGGTGCACAGCGCCACCCAGTGTGTGACCGTGTGATGGCACCGGATGTCAGTGGTGGAGGAAGTGATTGTCTAGGGGCCAACAGGCCTGAAGGTCCTCCGTCCTCCATAGGGGAAGGACAAACAACCTGAGACAGACGAGGTTAAAGACTGAGGATGACAGGTGTCTTCAGTCCCTTTCTCTCCAGAGCCTTAAAACCAGCCGTCTGGCCGTCTGGAACTTTGTGATGTCACAACAAAGCCGTGGCCGCGCACAAGGAGCCCGCCATCCAATATTTAACACACTGGTGGGGGCTCCTGTCCTGCCCTTCACCATCTCTTACCTGGGGAAGACCTGGCACCAGGATGCATTATGGGAAGAAGAGCAGCTGGTGGAGTCAGTGTGATGCTGTGGTCAATGTCCTGCCGGGAAACCTTGGGTCCATTCATGTGGATGTTCCTTTGACTCGTCCCCCCTCCCTAAACATGGTTCAGACCAAGTCCCCCCCTTCATGGAAACAGTCTTCCCTAATGGCAGTGGCCTCTTTCAGCAGGATAATGCTCCCTGTCACTGCAACAATGGTTCAGGAGCTTTGAGGAGCAACAACCAGTTCAAGGTGTTGACTTGGCTCCAAATCCCCCAGATCTCAGTCCAGTCCAGCATCTGTGGGATGAGCTGGACCAACAAGTCTGATCCATGGAGGCTCCACCTCACAACTTCAGGACTTAAAGGATCTGCTGCTAAGGTCTCGGTCCAGATACCACAGCTCAGCTTCAGAGGTCTAGAGGAGTCCAGGCCTCCAGGGTCAGGACCTGCACCATATGAGGCAGATGGTCATAATGTTATGGCTTGTGTTGCATAACTTAAGTCCCAACAAACGTGCAACAGAATTTTTTGAGCAATAAATTAGACCAAAAAAGTAGAAGAGAAGAACTTTTTTTATTTGTTGTGAAACTACAAAACATATTGTTTGTTTTTTTGTGCTGGTGAAATATTTACAACTCTGGTCGACAGTACAGTGTCTGAGAATAAAATTCACAGCTTTTCGGGACTCTCGCGATAAAAAGAAAAAAAAAAAAAAACAAAAAACAAAACAAAACAGGAAAAGCACACCCAAATCACAAAAGTGCAATAAATACAAGCTGTATGTTTCTCATAGCCGCCTCCGTACACATTACCAGGTTCATCAGCAGTCGTAATACAAACAAGATTCATTAGAATAAAAAAAATTATAATCAAAACAAGGAAAAAAATGCACTTGAACTTCAAAAAAAACAAACAAACAAGAATTATATCACAACCTACGCGATGAAAAAAAAAAATCAGCATTTGTTTCTTTTTCTCTGAATGATTTGTGATTTTTCTGGTAACAAAAACCTACATTCCTTCATCCAGATGTTGTCACGAATAAACGATTTCGAGGTTAAACAACATTGGGTTGATCGTGACGAAGGATGAGTGGACAATACTCTTCCTCAGAGTCCTACTCTTTATGTCTACTCGCTCTACAGCTTCGGCTTCTCAGATCAGAAGATGGCGGCCAAGAAAAGAAAAAGCACAACAGTTTACATGTTGCTCTCCGAAGGCACACACACTCTCTCTCTTCTTCTTTCATTCATTTCACAGTCGTCCTGTTACAGTAAAACCCTCAGAGTGCACGGCTGCATTCACACCACAGGAGACCTCAGGGGACTCTGACATCTCATCTCTCCTCTTTTAGAAATAAGGTTTAGGTTCTGGTGCTGAGACACTTTTCTTTGTGACTTCAGTCTGAACAGTCGGATCTAAATTCTGTCGCTGCCGTTTAAAACCAGCTGTCAGGACTTCTGGAACTTTGTGATGTCACAAGAGTCACTGCCTTTAGCCACGCCCTCCCGAACCTACAATCCAACCTTGTAGGATTTAGTCTGCTTGTGCTCTGGATGGATCCTATCTGAGTGAAATGACCTGGAAGTACCAAGTGGCAGCCATGATGAGAACTGGTCAAAATGATAAGGAAAGGAGTTTGGTTCCTCTCCTATCTCCTTTAACCTTGGAAATACTGGACCTTCCTTGAGGAAAGGAAAGGAAAGGAGAAAATGACCTACCAGCAGCATTTAAGATAAGGTGCTGGAAATTAGCCCTAACCAAGCCTTAAAACAAACCCTAAGGATTTCTGGAACTTTGTGATGTCATAACGAAGCAGTCACTGCCCTCAGCCACGCCCCCCCCATTAACAGAGGTTAACCTGATGCACATTTACAAGACCAGCTACTAAGTTAGTCTGAGAGAGTGGAACCAGAGACGTTGCAGCTACAAGTTACGAGTTAAATTGAGCAAATTTCCACCCGTCATCTCAGAGCGGACGATAAAAAGGCACCTGAACGCCGTCGCCGTCGCGGTTAGATCGCGTTCGTCCGCGCTCTCGTGTGTTGGCTCTTTGGTCCTGATCCGTGACTGTTCAGACTGATCTCAGGTGTAAAATCATCACCGAACCTTTAGCCCCCGAAGGTGAACGTAGCCTCAGTGTCGACGTCCTCACAGCATTTGAGTCAGTTCCCATCAACTTTCACCTTCTTTACATATATAAAATCTTTTTTTCTCAATACAAGGCAGATGAGTTGTTTGATTGTTATGTCTGTGGGATTTTCATTATTTTAATAAAATATTTGTGCAAAATATTCCTACTGCTACCTGAATCTGTCCTGACTCTTTATTTACTTTGTGAATTTCAAACATTTACACTTTTTATTTACTGGAAAACAAGACTGATTCTAATTGTTGGGACTTCTTGGAGATGAGTGAAGCTTGGACGAGGGGCAGAATAAAAAGGAAAAGGAAGCAGAGACATGAATGTGTCGTCATGAGCTGCTGCGAAACAAGGGGAACATCTGGAATGACAGCAGCAGGTTTCTGTCAGCTACGTTACGGTTGATGCCGGGAATCGAAACGATGGGTGACACGAAGGGTTTGCGTCGCCACAGCGTCACCATGGTGACCCAGCAACAATGAAAGTGTAAAAAAAACCTAATGAATCAGTTCGATCTGTGGGTTTAACTCAGCGGCGAAGGATCGTTTGCAGTCATCCACCCGTTGGATCCTGGGACACATTTGTCGGCCTTTGAAATGGGACAGAAATGGAGCGTTCGACGAATTCGGCCCCTGAATATTTTGTTCTTTTAATTTCAAGCGCTTTGAAACTTCAGTGTTTTTCTACTAACTTATTGATAAATGATTGAAACATTCAGCTTTCAACTTAACTCATGTTTCTTGAAGTTTAACTCACCCACTGAACCTTCACAGACTTCTGATGAACTGTACATTTACTAATGGATCAGACGACTTCACACAAAAAATAACCCTGATTGAAATCTTAATGCATCTAAAATCATTAAAAACTGTCATGATTTAACGAAAGTGACAGTTTAAACCGGAGCAGTTGTGTTTTTGGGCCACAGGAGGGTGTCTCAACACTCGAGCGTAAAGTGTTCCCGCTCTTTTAGCTCTATGTTTGGTCTCCACCAGCTGCTGATATCTGGCTCTTTAGGACAGAAGCTTGTAAAGTTTTGGTCCAGACAGATAAAAAAACAAAAAAAACAAAGACTTTATGATCAGATGATGATGTGCGTTTTTTGCTGGGTCACCACGGGATTAACGGGATTCATCATCCAGTTACATGAGAGCGACTCAGAGATGAATCAAAACATCCAGTCACAGTGGAAACAGAGGAGAAATTACAACTACAGAAACTGACTAAACATAGTTTTTTTAACCAGCCAATCAGAGCGAAGCTCAGGAGCAGAACTTCTGTCTTACTATTGGCTGCTGGTCAGGGGATTTTTTTTATGTCACTTCCAGTCTCACAATCATACAATCAGTAAGTTCACAGTCATCAAAAATACATTTGATCTTCACTTCCTGTGTGTTTTCGACAATCATCGAGTGCTTCAACAATCAATAATCATTCCAGCGCGAGGCAAAGGTTTCTGGATTTCCTTTTTTTTTTTTATCTTCCAAAAAACCCACATCAAGTTTCTTTTTTTTTTTCCTTTTTTTTTTTAAACTTTTACCTCAAGTTTCTTAAAGTGCAGACTATCCTATCAACTACCTGAGTGTTAGTGCTGTTTCTACACCTTGCTGAGTGTGTGTTTGTGTGTGAATGTGTATGTAACTGGTGAGAGACAATAATGACTTTCACTTAAAAAAACGAGGAGAGTCTCACCTCAGACCCGCTGGTAAAATCAGATCCAGTTCATTTAGTAACGTTTGTAAAGACGTGCTCCAGTTTTCATGTAGTTAAAGACTGAAACAGAAGGCATGCTAACGATGCTAACGTACAGTATTTGTACAAGCTTCAGGGGGATCCACCCTCTTAGTTTACACAGAAATACAGCCTGTCGGACGTAGGAAAGTTATAATCCTTAAGACTTGTCTAGACCTGATTAAGTGGGCGTAACTGTGGTTACTGGTGGTGACAACATGTCATGTATCGACCACCAGGGGCAGCAAACACTGTCAAAAACACAACCAAAGAAGAAGAACTGCTGTATTTGTTTACAGACCGAGGGCTGGGAGCATAGGCTGTCTATAATAATGGTCTGAAAAATAAAGCCAATGCTGAAGAACCTTCAACCTGCATTCTATCTAATGACCAAAAAGATTGTATTGAAGTTTATGGGAAAATGGTCCTACTTTTCACTTAGTTTATCACCTCAGTAAACATTTTCCTAATGAGTTTATGGTCTCAGTCTCTAGTTTTAGGTCTTCAATACAACATGATATTTACAGACAAAGACTTTCAGAGGTGTCCAAGGGTAAAAATAATTCACACTAGACCTATGGAAACTCCAAACTGGATAGGCATCAATGAACTAATCCTGGGTCTGGTTTTGAATATTAGAAACCAAGTCGACCAACGACAAACCCAGATTTTAGAGTTTTCACAGTTCAGTCACTATCACTACGTGTTAGTGACTGAATTAACCCAGAATCTGAACATGGACCAATTTAAGTTTCTGAAAACCACCGACTACAGGTTGAACAACAACTGGTTCGGCTGGATGTTTTTATGCTGAGATTAATCTCAGGAGTCATTGTTCATTTCATATCTTCACTTTTTATCACCTCAGACTCATACCTTTGACCTTTAAACAAAGCACCACACGTTTTCACACAGTCAACCAACTTTTGCACTGAAGGAACCAACCAGGAGAGTTTCAATCTATCCAGACACCAACTTTAACGGCAACGTTAACGACTCTTACTTCCAGAGCTCTCAGAGCCCAAAACGTCCAACCTGTCGTCACATCTGCCGCTGTAAAACTGTCGCCATGATTAGTATAAACATGGGTTTTATGTACAACAATCTTAAGGATTATAACTTCCTGTTTGACCTCCTGTTGTCTCCTCCTTTCATTAGTGCCTGTAGAGGAAATTACAATAAAAACTAAATAAAAAACAAACAAAAAAAAAACGCCATGTGCTTGTATGTTTGTCTGCATATAAAGTTTTCAAAATGCTCAAAAACACATTACTTGAAGGTCAATATCAAATCGATATGTATTGTTGTTTTATCACCAGCTTAAGTTGCTTATTTTCCCCTAGTACCGATTTTATTTTGTGCTATGCTAATATACAGATATCCTTTATGTCCAGATGTGCCATTTTAGTACAAAAGCCTTTGTCTGCACATGTGCAGCTGTGTGACTTTGTGCTGGAATGATTTTAAACACCTATGAAGCCTATAAACAGCCTGTTAATAACAGAAACGCAAGTGGAAGAGAAGCGTGAAGTAAGAACAGAAGCTCTTGCGGTGCCGTTGCTAATTTACAAATGAACACTATCCACATTAGAAATGCTGAGCTCTTTAAAAAGTTGTTTGTTTTCTGACTAAACATATTATTATTATTATTATTATTATTTAAATTCTTCATAACACCGCCAAACGTTTGCTTCATTTGTGAGGGAACAGCAGGTTAAGACTGAGGGTGCGGAGGGCAGGTGGTGGGGGAGGGGAATACTTTGAAATGCTTCTCTACACGTTGTCAGCCGGCAGGTCGGGGATGCTGGTCTTTGCTCGTGTGAAGAACGCCATCTTCTCCCTGAAATCACACAGGAAACAGTGAGAACAATGTCAATCAATCCCTTAAAAGCTCGACTGACTCTCTTTAAAGGAGTCGTTTGGAAGTTTTGTTATTGCTATAAAGCTAACGTTAGCATTAGCAGCCGTTTACAGAAATGTTGTGAGTTCGGCATCAAACTTCCTTCCTCTGTCCCCAGAGGTGGAGACAAAGCCTCTTGCTTTGCTTCTATTTCCATTGCTTCTTTTACTTCTACTGACGTTAGCATGCTAACCAGCTGATGCACAGTCCTGTCAGCTGTTTATATCTGTAATGTGAATGAAACTCTGTGATTCAGTGAACGAATGAAAACCCCTGATCATTTCTGTGACTGCAACTTCATGGAGAAATGAATGAATCTGCACGTCATCAGTTTGATTCATCATATATTTTCACTCCTTGGATCTATATTAAAAACTGCTTCCCTCTGACAGTGATTTCCTCGTGATACATGAGTGACCTGAGCTGTGGTTCCCACCTGAAGGTCTGGACCTCGGGGACCTCTTTGCGGCTCCGGCCCCTGATCTTGTGGACGTCCTTGGCTGCCGCCCTCATCATCTTCTCCACCCTCTTCTCCTGCAGCTGCTCCTCTCGAGTCTGATCAGGACAAAGAGCAAAGAGACGTTCAGTTCAGAGGCCACGTCCTAAACAGACCTGAACTCTGAACCTGGGCCGATTCGTCCTGACGTGGTCCTTCACCTGTTTCTCGGCCTGTTTGAGGAGGAGCCGGAAGCGTTCGTCTTCTTGGACCCAGGCAGGCAGCTCCCTCTGGCCCTGCTGCCTCGCCTTCTCCAGCTGAGCCTTCAGCTCCCGCAGCACCCGCAGCTCCTGAGCCAGCCGGGCCTGCCGCGTCCGGGACACCTGCAGGTCCAGCTCCAGGTCCAGGGAGGTCCGCAACAGACCGTCCAGACCTTTAACCTGCACAGGAGGCTGAGGGGAAAGAAAAGGACATGGTTTAGAGCTGCAGACACAAAAATAATTAATCTCATTACTGCTGAAAATGACTTGTCTGTAGACGTCAGACAGAAGAAAAGTCTAAATATCAGGGAGCTATGAACCTGAAATGACCTATTTATTATTAAAACTGTTGGAAATAAATTTTCCTTCAATCATCTTAATGACAAATAAACTAATTTTTGCAGCTCTTAAAGACACAAACACATTAGGGCAACAAACATGATTAAAGGCCTAAACTAAGATGCTTCATCATCAAGACATAAATGTAGGAAATGTCAAAATGAAGTTTGGTTAAAACATTGAAAATAATTGAAAAGTTTGGATGGTAACAGTCATTAGCTAAAGTCCTTCTTAATATTACTCAATGCCAAATACTGTGAGTGATTAAATACTCGTGTGGTGCTGGGACGTAACAGAACTAGACTTCAAAGCGAAAAGCTGAAGCTTCGTTAAAGATCCAGATCGGAGAAGACATCACTGTCTCCAACAGCTGACGTGAGTGCATGGATTTCCCCCCTGCCATCGAGCCCCTGGAGGGAGGCAGAGGAGCCTCTAAATTAATAGAAGCTGGCAAATGTCAGAGCTGCATGAAACATTCAGATGGTTATTAAATATTAAGAGTCAGTGGGCAGCTCTAAGACGCAGCTCCACCAGGAGACTGTGGAGATGTACGGCCGATAACAGGAGTCGAATCACTGATGGTGTGACACAGACAAACTGGTGGAGCGAAGAGAACTAAGATCTGCTGCTGTACTGAAGTACGACGGCCAACGCTGCATCGCGCCGCACATCAGCTGTTTGTCTGGTTAAAAAATGTTGATCCCCAGGAAAAGGAAGTTTGACAGTGAGATAAAGAAAATATTCAGAATAAACTTTACGCCTAAACTGATATGAGCTTCGTCCTCTGGATGAAACTGGTGTTTTTCACAGCAGCTCATCACTCAGCTCCTACATCTACTGCAGGTTTACACTGATCAGCCACAACATTATGACCACTGAAGTGACAAGGACCAAACTGCGATGTGCAGACGACTGGGTCCATTCATGTGGATGTTCCTTTGACTCGTCCCACCTCCCTAAACATTGTTCAGACCAAGTCCCCCCCTTCACGGAAACAGTCTTCCCTATAAAGGAAAATAAGTGTTTCTCTACCTTCTTCATGCGCATGCTGCGTCTCTCGGAGGCGTTTCTGACGAAGGGAGACTTCTTGGAGAGGGTGGAGCTGTCGCTGTCGCTGCGGTTGATCTGACAACAGATTTAAAGGGTGAAGTTAAACCTCTGTGTGTCTGACAGAGTTTTTGTTGTGTTGTGGTTTTCGCGCCGCTCAGGTCTCGTTACCCTGCAGATGTACTGGCTCTGAGGTCCAGGAGAGAAGGTCTTGGAGCGGATGATGGTGTTCCCCCTCATGAAGGGGTTCTGCTGGTGGACGTCGGGCCGGCGCTCCTTCGGCCGGACCACGGAGCAGTGGTGTGACGACGCCAGGCCGTCCATACTCGTCTCCTTGTTCACCTGCACGGAGGAAGAACGCACAATTATAATAAGGAGGAGAAGAAGCCAGACCCTACGATCGCTGCTCGCTCCTGGTTATACAGGACGTTACCTTCTCTGTGATGGCCGCCGCTGTCGGAGGAAGTTTGGTCACCTTCGTCTGCTGTACCTCCTCCTCCTCCCATTGGCTGCTGTCTGGGTAAAACTCGTCCTCTTCCTCCTCCAGAGGCCCCACCCCCTCCACGCCATTTCCTTCTTCATCATCAAACAGGTCTGCCTCCAGCGGGTCGCCGTGCCTGACGAGGAGCAGGTGAGAGACTTTAACAGAAGCAGTGAACGTCAACCTTCTCCTTCTACTCAATGGGACATCTCACATCTTCTCTGGGATCAGAGAAAATAAAGTTCTCGATCCGGTGTCACCCTGAATTCAAATCTATTTGGGGTCCGATCATAAAATACTGTTATTCTCTCTACTGATTTGTTATTTCTCGTCATTGGGCCTCAGACAATTCTCCTCTTTTTCCCCCTTATCCTCCTGCGATGTGTTACTCCTTGTCTACTCCATATTTGTGGCACTTGCACTGGCTTCAGGACACATCGAGAATTCAATTCAAAGTTTTACTTATTGTCTACAAGTCCCAAAACGGTCTGGGCCCTAAATATATTTGTTTGATGTATATGAACCTAATAGCTCTGACTTCATTTAAACATCTTAATCTTGCTCTTTAATTCTTTGTACTATCAGTGTTTCATGCTGTTCTTTGATTTTTCTTTTTATGAAATCCATTTTTATGCTTATTTTATTTCTGTTACGATCATTGAATGATCTCTGTGTATGATACACATGAAACTTGCCTCTTGATACTGTAAAGTGACAGTGGGGGAGTTGAGGAATTGATGCGGAACGATCCAGTGAACAAAAAGTGAAAATGCATTAAACCATATTGCTGCGTTCTTCAGAATAAACAATGTGCCAAAGGCTGAGGTGAAGTTCAGACTCTCTGATCTGTTTCGGATTTAAACTTTGGTTTCTTTTGATAAAATAAAAAAAAAACTTTTATTTTGCTGACTATAAAAGACCTGAGGAAATAAATTATTACAGATTTTTTACTTCTGTGACTTATTTGTATTTGTGACTTTTATACTGATGAGTTGTTCATACAAACTTAGCAGCATCGAGAAGTGATGAATAATATAATTCAAGATATTCTGTGTTCACTGTTTCATCTTAATCGTTTTCACGGTGGAAGGGTGTGTGTGTGTGTGTCTGCCTTTAAAAACCCACTAACACCAACTAACATCAGGATTTTGTCAGCAATAGAAAAGGCTACAATCAGCATTCAGACCCAAGTCACGACGTATTTATTTATTAGCTCTGGCTCCGATCGGCCTCGATTTAAACACAACACCCAGGTGAACTTCTCCTGCTGTTACTCTCTCAGAGCAAAGAAAAGGTGTGTGTGTGTGTGTGTGTTAAAGGCAAAACAACCACGTGCTGATCATCATGAGACAGAGGGGAGGAGGAAAGTTATTTACAGTCTGAACCTGCCAGGTAACATTCATTGTGTGTGTGTGTGTGTCTGTGTGTGTGTGTGTGTGTGTCACTGCACAAATATTCAGGTGATAACTGACTGTTGTTGTGAAGAAGGTTTACTCATCAATCTAGAGTCTATCTTTGATGAAACATCTCTGAAATCAGACACTTTTTAATATTTAATAATAATGTTTTAATTTATGAGATTCATATACTTTTATTGTGAAATCTTAATCCGGACTAACAGCCTCAGCAGTAAAGTAAATCTAACGGGTATAGACAGTAGTGTAGTGAAGCGTAGTGAGGTCGTGTCCTGTGATACGCAGGAAAACACAGTCAAGTTCACACTCACCACTCGTCTTCCTCAGTAGCTCCCACCGTGTCAGTGCTGGAACCATGAGTCTGAAACACAAAACACACGATGTTACAGTCTGCATGTGCCACTTGAGTGAACACTGTAAAATAAAGAGCCTGCAGAGGTTCAAATATGGGGCATTTTTGCCTTTATTATGAGAGGGACAGTGAGAGTGATGAAAGTTAATGATGCAGAAAAAGGCCTGAGGTGGATTTGGTTAAGGACTGAGCCTGAACTGTTTCTGACATTGAACAAAGCAGCATCACTTCCTTGACGCCAAATGTTTGCAAACCCCAGCACAGACAGAGGGGGGCAGCAACATATTTAGGAATAATAATAATAATCAGCAGTAAACCTACTGCTACTCCGACTTCTTTTAAATCATGTTTAATCGACCATGTTGTCTTGAAGCTGGATGTGAGCATCATCATCATCATCATCACCCCCCCCCCCCCCCGTACCCTGTCAGAGCCTGTCACTGCTGCTCGGTTCTCCTTGTCCTTGCTGCCGCTGATCTCGGGCATGTAGGCGCGGCTCAGCAGGTTGTACCACTTGGTGCATCTCTCCTCCGAACAGCTGACATCAGCCAGACTGATCTGGGCTCCAGCCTGCAGGGGGGAGGAAGAGGAGGAGGAGGAGGAGGAGGAGGAGGAGGAAGGTTAAAGAATGGCTCTGAGAGTCAGAGGAGACAGAAATATTGCAGCTCATCCTTCATCCAGAGACAGAACAACATCACTTACAACAAAGTCTGGGAGCTAAACCAGGGGTGATGCTGTTCTGGGAGCCACCTTAACCGTTTGATCACCAAAGAAATATCATTGATCACTCGTTTTCTCTGTAACCTGTGAATTTGTTTGTGATTTTTTTTTTGCCTGTTTTAAATCTGGCAGCTCCTCTACCTGCAATGACACTATGTGGTGAGGTTGTTGTTGTTAAAACTAACAGACTGAATTTATGGGCTCAGTATTTTACTGTTATTTTAATGATTTAGACTAAATTTATGCACTGTTTCATAACAAACTGACAACTCATCATAAACACCAGAGATTTTATAGACTGTTTATAAAAGTGGACGTAGACTCTGGGTCTGTGAAGTGAAGTCAGTGTTGAAGAGCCTCAAACCTTCATTCTGTCTAATGACCATCAGGGGGCGACTCCACTGGTTGTTAAAGAAGTCAGATTGTATTGAAGTCTATGGGAAAATGTTACCACATTTCTCTCAGTGTGTCGGTCGAACTGGTGCTTTGATAAATTCCTCTTATTATCATCACTTTTATTGCTCTGAACGTTAACGAGCACAGAAGTTGTCAACTCGTGGACGTTTGCAGCTCAGTTCAGTTTAATCCAAAGTGTCAACCCACCATGATGTCACCTGTTGGTTTGTGAACTGCCTCCTTTGAAACCACCAGTTTGTAGTTTGGTCTATTTTCCTCTAAATGGACCATCATTTAAAAAATGAACATCATGTTGTATTGAAGACTTGAAACTAGAGACTGAGACCATAAACTCATTAGGAAAACGTTTACTGAGCTAATAAATCAAGGAGAAGTAGGGACATTTTCCCATAGACTTCAATACAACCTGACTTCTTTTTACAAACAGCGTTGGTCATTAGTTTCAGGTCTTCACTGCAACAAGATGTTAATCTTTGAAATGATGGTCCCATTTAAAAGAAAATAAATCATATAGCAGGGGATGGATTAGGGGGCGTGGCTACTGTGCTATCGAATCTCCACTAACCAGACACTCCTCGTGGCCTGACTTGCTGGTGTTGCAGACGTCGACCCTCAGGGTCTTCTGCCTCAGTGCACTGTGGGATATCTGCATGCCAAACACCTCGTTGACCTCGGCAACGTCCTGAGGCAGGGAGCCGCGCGTCCGGAAGAGGCAGCGTGTTGTTTCCACGCAGGGCAGCACCACCACACGCACATACCTGCAGGAGACACAGGTGTCACATGAGAGCGGTCACATGACGCTGGTTCTGGACTGTCCCCAGTCGTGGAATCATTAAACCTCAACTCAGTGTCATGTTACTGAGGCTGGACACGCGACCTCTCTCTTTCTGATCTGATGATTCACGTCACACATGATGATGAGGATAAAGGCCTTTAAAACACGAGACTTAAACATGAGTCTAGAAGGACGTTACAGGCGTTTAGTGTGAGTGTTTACTGCTCTAAAGGTGAACCACACAGGACCGGGCATAGGTAACATTTCTTATAATCTGAAAATATCATGAACTCTATTAAGCCCAGAACGTGTATTCACTTCCAAACATCGCCACTGCCAATATGTCGTGTTCAGAGCCTTATTGCCTAGCTGTCAGCTGCTTGTATAGCCAAAGTCAATGGGATCAATCCTGTATTTATGTGACTAGCCAAGATGGAGAAAGAGCTGATTCTGTATTTTAAGGAGAAAAAAAAGAGCACGTCCTTAGCTCAAACTAACTTTAAAGACGCCGCAGGCTTAAGAAGGTTAATTCAAACGAAACATGAAGTGGTGTTTATCTCAGAGTGCGATACAAATGATGTGTGTCGGGTTGTGATGATGTGTTGATCAGTGTTGTGAAGAGAAGATGAAGTAGCTGCTGCAACAACAAACTGAGTCACGCCTCTTTGAGTCTTAGTCTCTCCCACACGTGCACAAACACACACACACACACACACACACACACACGTATTCAAAGTATTTCCTGGAACTGTGTCTTGTCTTGTTTCTTATTTAACTATATAAACCTGTTCACTTCGTTTTTTTTTTGTTTACACATTAAAAGTGATGTCTGTTACGCTCTCTGTGGGACATTGACTTCTAGGTTTTACTGCAGCTGTCACACTTATGCAATTGGTGAAAAATACAACATTTCCCCAAAGATAAGCGACAAACAGTGGACAAGTGATGAACAGAAGCGAGAGCTCGTACATTTTCTGGTCCGCCGGCAGAGAGAGGGTGCTGCAGTTGGACAGCTGCATGACGAAGATGGTGAAGCGCTGGTCTCTGGACTCGTAGCGGAAGCCGAGCTGGACCTGGGAGCAGCCGAGCACCAGCCGCTCCTCGTAGGAGCCCAGGAGGAGGTCAGCAGGGAGGCCGGGCCTGGAGGACACACAGCACACACACACACACACACACACAGACACACACACACACACAGACACACAGACACACACAGCACACACACACACACACACACACACACACACACACACACACACACACACACAC
>CM076660.1:936003-951881 GCA_038496675.1 Rachycentron canadum | reverse complement strand
GAGGGGGAGGGGGGGGGGGGGGGGGGGGGGGGGGGGGGAGGTCGGTTTAGTTTTTTCAACAACAAATGACCAAGAAAAGAAAGAAAAGTAAATATTGATCCATTTTTCAGTATGAAAGGTTCAGAGATGCTCGAAAGCTACTGAACACAGGTCATTTTACAGGTCAAATACGTTTTCACGTGTCTTAGAGTAGATGTTGTCTTTAGTATAATGAGTCAGAGCTCAAGCTCAAATGTTTGTTCAGCTCGTAACCTGCAGGTAACACACAGCGGGGCCCGTTGTTGGGCTGTGGGCAGACTGGGAGGACTGGGCTGCAGGAAACAGCCATGAGAGGCAGCAGCAGCTATGTAAACCCTGTCATCAGCAAGTCATGCATGGATCTGAATAACAGGTCCTTCCACATTCTTCAGAGAGGGGAGCGAGGGGGAGGGCGGTGCTGACAGAGAGAGAGAGAGAGAGCGAACGAGAGAAAACAAGGTACAGAGAGAATGAGGAAGTGAGGGAGGGAGTGAGTGAGTGAGTGAGTGAGGGAGGGAGGGAGGGAGGAAGGGAGGGAGGGAGGCACTTGTCTGTAACAGGCAGAGAGAACAAGTAATCCTCTCTAAGTCTTCCTCAAACATGGAGTAAAAAATAAAACTGTGTTTGTGAACATTTTCATAGTTAAAATCAAAACGATCACTTTCCTACAGCACAGAGACACTGACAGGACAGAGGCTGTGGTCTTCACTGTTTAAATTAGGTGAAGCTTCATTTCTTCACCTTGACCAGCGTCTGACGTGTCTTTCACCAAAACACTAACGTGGTGACTTTTGACCTAAAATACTAATTCAACGAATAAAAAGTTTCTTTGTGACTCAGACTCATTGCTCTCGTTTATCTCTGATACACTGTCGTAACGCGCCGCGCACACGGCCAAAGGTATGTGGACACTAAAGCCCAGCTGATATCAGGTGATTGAGCCCGATAATGAAGAAATACGATAACGACATTTTGATCATCACTGTTTTCTTTAAATTAATTATTAATAGTAAAAAGTAATTAACTTTTAGTCTATAGTGCAAGTCAAGCTACAGAGGGTCCTGGCCTTCCCATAATGCAGCTTGACAGATGTTGTGCTCCGGTGTTGACTGACAGCCAGAAGATTTTCGGTTTGTGTGACTGAATTGGTCCAGGTCTGGAAGTGGCATCTGACAATCTGTGTATGGGCCAGACTTGGGCCGTGGAACTGGGCCATAAAAAATAAAATATCTTGAGTCACTGGGGCAGTCTTCATCTTTAAAGCTCCTCGAGAGCCACAGACGTCTCCATACAACTGGTAATTACACAGCTAATAGCACTCGTAGTAGTATTTGCTCCCATTAAGGTTTCTCTTCATTGGAACGTCTTTCTACTGTCGACTGTATATAAAGGGTGACCACATACTTTTGACCACAGTGACAGTATTATATTGTCATTATCCTGCTCTGTACATAAAGAAAACATCAGGAAACAGTTTCCTTTGCTGCTGTATGTTGTGAGATCTTATCAGCAGCCGAGTGTGCAGCCGCATTCCAGTCTGAGCCTATTCGTATTTCTGCAAACAGCCATTGCTTGCTGAATGGCGTCTGATGACTGTAACAGGAGAGGAAAGTCACGGAGGAATGCCGTCCGACCGCTCTGCCTCAGCTACTCTTTAATCCTCCTGACACTCTCACTGTGCTGCAGACCGGACATTCCTCTTCAAATTCAGCGCCCCAGCGACGGCTGAGCGGCGGCGCTGAGTTTGAAAAACAAAAAAATCTGCTTCGGTTTGAGATAAACAACAAATTTGAAAGGGACAGTTCCTTTCAGATCAGCATTCTTGACTCAAGGCTTCTGGAGTGAACTGGCTTCAGATCCTGAGGCACAGAAGTAGGTCAGGTAGACGGGGAGTTTTCTCTCAGATCCACATTCCTGAGCTGTTGTTCCATTGGTGCATTTATAGAGGCGTAAGTGTTTAATGATGGGATGGAATGTGTGATAATGCTGAAGCAATAACTGAAGCGATAACAGCACTTTACTGCACTCAGTGGCTTCACATCCAGCAGCATTTTCACATCAACATGTTGGTTTCCGACCACAAGCTGCTGAACGGGGCAAATTCCAACAAGGGTCTTAACTCCTTCATCTCTACTGTTCAACACCATGTGATGGTGTCAGAGACAAACAATAAGGATACGACCAATGAAAGATAAGAGCTGGGCACAGAGAGAGTGTCATCTCATCAAGATTTTTCATTTTCCACAACCACTTAACACTAAGACACCATCACACCTTCTCACACCTGGTGGAGCAGTGCGATGCTGTGGACAATGTTCTGCTGGGAAAGCTTGTCACGAGTCACTTCAGCTGCCATGGTCACAGCTCTCAGAGGTTAGAGCCTCTCTCCTGCTGAGCTGCAGGCTCACAGGCACAAGTCGCTCTGTCCAGCATCACGTTTCCCCCAATCTCCACTTCCTAAAAGGCTTTGGGCCGATGGTCGAAAGTCAGACCCTCATTTCACTGCTTTTCTTAATGTACATTGTACAGTAAAAATATATATTGTAATATCATTGATCACGTACTATATAGTGATATTACATTTATGAGATCCAAGGCGAGGGTCACACTCACATTTATCATTCAAGTCAGACTCTGACTCTCTTGCTTGTCAGATTAAAAGAAGAGGCCTGGTGTTTGCATCCACTTAACAAATATACCTATCGATGTGCCCTTCGGCAAAGATTCAAGCCAGAGGAGGCTTCCAGAGACAGAGCAGACAAAGGCTCTGGGAGCAGTGTGTTCGTGTTTGGACGTCAGGACGCAGCACTTACTCTTTGAGCGTCTCAAAGCCTTGTTCTTTGTACTGCAGCTCCTGCTTCATACAGGCCAGGTCCCGCTTCAGCTTGTTCACCTGAGAGGCAGAGACGAAGAGGGAGAAGAGGAAAACTGTCAGGGTCTCAAACACTCAAACTCTTCTACCGTATTTTTGTTATTTTTTCCAAAACGGCCAGAGAAAATATCAAACAACGTATTTGTCCGTCTTGTGATCTCAGTGCTGAGCTCATTGGTTCCCGCTGAGTTTTGAGCGTAGAGTTGCCGGGGACTATTTTCAGTGGCGGATTAATCACATTTGGTTCTGTAGTGTTTCTGGGAGCATGATGGAGTGCGTGTGTGACAATAAAATACAGTGTGTGTGCGTTCACAGTGACAAATCAGTCGAGGTGTGATGTAAAACCAAAACAACAAGGTAAAACAGACGAAAAGCTTCATGACGCCTGAAGACCTGATGTGACGTGTGCAGTATATAATTGTGTCATTTCTAAGACACAAGGCCGAGGAAGCACTGACAAGCATTGTGTCAGGAAGACAAAACGCATTATGGGACATTTATTTTATTTGTTTTTTCAGTGACTGTAGCGTAGTTGTTTTCAAAGGAAGTTTAGAGGTTTGGGAGACTCGGGTCTTAATGAGGTAAAACTGTCAGTTCTGAGATTTAATGGCCGGGCAACAGCAACAAATAAAGATTATAGCTTCTGTTTACATGTTGTTGGACAATAATCCATTTCATTTCCTGTCGTCTTTAGTCTAATAACTTTATTTTTTTATCAGAAATAGCATTAAAATTATGAATCATTCTGTCAAAAGTGAAAGAAAGACTTCCAAACCTTCTCAATTTGAAGGACCAGTTGCTTTTCTCTGTTTCAAACCTTTGTAAACTCAACATCTTTTGGTTTTAGCCATGATAAAGAGACCAGGTAGATCAGGTATCAATCCGAGTGTGAACACAGGTGATGTGGCTGAAACAGGAAGCAGAGGCTCTTACCCGACTCTTGGCCGTGGCGATCTCTGCTTTCAGGATGTCGGGGTCGTACTTGCTGGAGGAGGATGATCTAGAATTTACTGCCAAACACGAAAGAGACACAAGAAAGAGGTGATAAAAAAAACTGAACTTTTTCTCGAAATCTGTTAAATCGAACCAAGGAGTCATTGCATCAACGTGTAAGGAGGAGGGAGGGTCGAGGAAAGGGAAATGGATTTGGGAATTTTCTAGAAAAGATGACATAAGCTATCATAACAGAGTCAAACCAGTTAATGGAAGCACACGATGATCTGTAAGACGCCCTCATCAGTATCAAATGATCAAGATGGTGTGGAGGGTTCAAATACAGGCCCCAGTTCTGTTTTATTGAGTTTCAGACAAACTCACCTCTTCAGTGGAGGAGGAAAAAGTGAATACCACCACTGAACAGCCTCCACGTGAAGAGGAGTCAACAAGCTCTGTTCAGGAACCAGCCTCTGTTTACCTGCAGTTTACAGTAAATCTATTTGACTGCACCAGACTCTCATTGTCTGTGCGTTACTCTATTTTACTACAAATATCAAAGGTTAGGGACTATTAAGTTTTAGCTTTGACTATTAACTAAGTTATAGGTGAAACTTAAAAAAAAAAAAACATTTCATTGTCTTTGTTTCCATTTTATATTTATTTTCATACCTTTTTTATCTTATCTTATCTTTCACATTTTATTATCTTAATCATTATTAATATTTGTATAATCTTTTTTCCTTTTATCTCTCAACTCCCTTTTGTTTTATTGTATATGTTTTAATATTTTCTTCACGATTATCTTTGACGAAGCCTCCGTTCACTGATTACAGGTGAGAAAATTCATGCATCTGTAATTTAAGCTTGTGTTTTTATTTATTTTTTGAGTGTGTGTGTGTGTGTGAAGTCCAGTGTGAGGTCAATAGAGGTTTTTCATTGCCTTCATTTTCATGGTGAATCCATCAGGAGCCTCTGTTTGTCCAAGTGCAGCTTCCTCCCTTGTTTTTTTTTTTTTTTTTTTTGTTTGTTTGTTTCCTTACTCCGCTTCACTAAGTGTAAAATAAACTGAGTGACACCACATGTGGTCTCTCCTGGTCCAGTACTCACAGCTGGTCTGCGACGTGGACTTGTCCCTCCAGGCGTCATTGAGCTGCCGGTACTCCTGCTGCGCCAGTCGGAGCCTCTGCTCCTTCACCTGGTAGATCTCCTTCTGGGCGCTGAGGGCGTCCCGGGCCACGGCCAGGTAGTCCCGCAGCATGGACTCCTGCTCCCGCTGCCACTGAGCCCGCGGGTCCTCCAGCTGGGTGCTCTCTGAGGAGCAGGAGGATATTTGTAGATATACATTATTTATTTGAAACTCAATTTTTACACTAAATCCAGAGAAGTCTGTAGTAATAAAGCAGTAATAACAGGCGGCGGTGAACTCACTGGTGTTGTGGTCGACATAGTAAGCTCCGACCACGGGGTCGTACGCCTCCTCCCAGCCGACCGGCAGCTCATCCCCGATACAGTCGGCAAACGTCAGAGGCTTCGTCTGCCTGAAGGAAACGGAACCAGAAACTGATTCAGAGACAAAATCCACTGCGCTCAGACCTCATCAGTCCAGGAGGCGGGAAAATCTCCTCTGCTACGATTTACACAGTATTTATTGATCTGCTTAGTGGTTTCACACAGGTACGTGTATGATACACCAGGAAAACATGGATGCACATGAATAACAAAAATAATAAGCATAAAGGGCTTCAGGTTAATTGATGATAAAAATAAATAACTGATTACAGAACAGTTATTTATTCTGAAATGGAAACTTTACTGAGTAATACTTTCCTAAACGATTTAATAGAAATGTGTAACATTTGAGGAGCCAAAGTAAAGCTACACATTTCCACAACCTAAGACAGGTTTGATCTGGTTTAAATATTTAATGTGTGTGTGTAAGAGCTTTGCCATTTTTTTAAAGGTCCATACAGTCTAAAGGTAGATGTTAAAGGTCCATACAGTCTAAAGGTAGATGTTAAAGGTCTATACGGTCTAAAGGTAGATGTTAAAGGTCCATATGGTCTAAAGATAGACCTCCACTTCTGGAACTTTGTGATGTCACAACAAAGCAGTCAACGCCCAATCACCATCCCACAGAGCTGCAGTGTTGGAGAAGCTCTGACTCAGTCGTCTCATCACAGTTTGGTCCAAATCAAAGTCCCTCACATCCTCACACTTGACCATTTTTCCTTCAACACATCAACTTCAGGACTAAATGTTCAGCTGCTGCCTGATATATATCCACCACTGACCAGTAACCATGGTAACCAGGTCATCAGTGTTATGGTCATAATGTTATGGATGAGTGCACATGTTCTTAAAATTGAGATCCAACATGATAAATTGATGAAGCAGTAAAACATTTTCTGACAGTAACAGTCACCTCAAATATCTTTGACAATTACCACGTGTGTAGTTACCCTACAATGACCCCACAGTTGTGGCAGAAACCTGCGTTCAGGCCTCTGTACCAGAGCCGAACAGTGTCTGACCCACATTAAACTCAGGTCAGAATCAGGTCTGAGTAAAGACCAGATCCCGACTCACTGTGTCCCTCTGAAAGCTGCCTCTGGAGGAGGAGGTTGGACGAGTGTGTGTTGGGGGGAGAACGGGGGTGGGTGGCCTGGTGTTTTACCGAGTCCTCTATTCACCTCAGAGGGGGGATAAGCAGAAAAGGGGGTGGGGGGTGGGTCCCTCTTGCCGGCCACAATAGGAGGAAACCGGCCCGTGGCATTCCACAAGCAGCGCTGACGCATCGCCTGGAGGTTTCTGGGGCAACCCTCGGCCCTGCGGCGGCCTTACAGCGCCCGCCCCGCAGCCATGATGGTGACATGAAACACTTCATGTTGTTTTGATGGAACTGAGTCTGTGTGTTTCACAGGGCAAAGATTTTAATCCCACCTGTCCACGAAGCTGCTGTTGATTTTACCTAAATCCTTTTCTGAGTCGTGTTTTTACATCTCCTGCACATTTTAATGCAGGTTGTACCAGTCCACTACAATCCAGATCACATCTCTTCCTCCAGACTAAGACGAGACTTCAGTGAATTCTTCTTATTCATAGAGCAGAAACACTGTGCTGGTTTTATTTACACCATATTGGATCACTCAGCCAATCAGAAGAGCAGATCAGGGCGATACAACTTATACAATCTGTCATCGGGGGCAGATCACAGCTTGAACCCTCCACACGTCTACATACCTTAAAATTAGGGATCAGCCTCTACACGTTTTCTCTATTGAATCTTTTCACATAGTTTCAACTGTTTGATTTGACGTCCCCACAGATGTTTATATGCTTCCTATGTCTTTAGGAAACATCCTCAACTAGAGAATCAGCTCTTTCTAACAAGCCCTGATTTGTCCTGTGTGACACTGACTTCAGTGATAAACTCCTGAAGGAAGTTAGTTCAGATCTGGATCAGTCTGAGCCTTTGACTGGAGCATTGCTGCTTTACTTCTGTGTGTTTATCCATCCATTCTCATCCTCCATCTTTGATAGAGACGTCTAGAGTCACGTCTCTACATGGGACGCTCCTATTGGCTCCAGTGGGTGATGTCACAGCCAATCAGAGTGTCTCCTTCAGAGCATTAGAGGCTTTGGAGCTGATTTTTCATCATTACTGCTCCAAAGAATGAGCAGAACTCAGATCAGATAAAGAGAGAAACTTCAAATCAGCTCTAGAACAACACAAACACATGTGTGGAACTTTCTGTGTTGAAGTTTTCTTTGGTTATTCTGGTTTACAGTGTTTTTATCTAGAAAATAAGGAGAAATTCACTGTGTTTTTAGTTTCCTCTTGTTCTCTGAGCTACTATCCCCTATTACAGTGAACAGAGTCTTTACTGAGTCTCAGATATAATGAGCTGAGGTTGAGCTGATTCTGAAGATGAGGAGACTTGGGGACATTTTTAAAAAAGATGTCTTTATAAGGAAAAACAAAGGGATGAAAAAATGGAAAATGAGTCATTTTAAACGTAATTTATGAAAAACTACAGAAACTACAGTAATTAACTGTTAAGCCTGATCTGTTGCTTCTCACTGGGAACTTTGTTTAATATCAATAAAATAACTTTCTGGTGTCACAAAACACAGCACGACACTGGTGGTGGTTTTAAAAAACAGACAGTAGATAAATATTTAAACAAAGGACCTGCCCTCCTTCACTCCCCCTGTCATGAATACCTTTCTGTAAATATTGCATTTCACTGTTGTTTCATTGACTTTGGAGCATTTAAACTGCTCCACCGTGTTTGTTGTTGTTAACAGCAGCATCTGGATCCAAAGCAGAACCGGCTTCAGAACATCCTCACTCTCCAACATACGCCCAACTCAGCCAACCAGCATTTTTATGAATGTCATAATAAAGCAATAACAGACATGATCCCCATCAGCTTTGTCCAAATCCCCTTTAACAGCATCTGAACTGTCACACGGGACAAACAAACAAACAAATATAAGGGAAGCCACCGCCCCCTGATGAAATCATCAATATGACAAACAGCAGAGTAAAAAGTGAGACTCTTGTGTTTCGTGACTGCAGCGACACACTAACACCGAGCAGAGAAACTGAACTGGGTCCTTTTTCAGCAGATGAATAATGAAAGGGGGCCCGCAGAAGATCCCCTCGGCTCTGCTCTAAATTTAGCTTAGGAAAGACACAGGGAGGTTTTCTGCCAACCGCTGATCCCAGGAAAAGCCAGCCGGTTGGTTGGCTGGCTGGGTATCCACATCCCATTATTTGATTCTTCTCCCCGCTCACCCACTAAATCCTGCTCTCTAATCGCTGGGCTGGGGTAGGGTGGGGTGGGCTGGTGTGGGAAGGGGGGGAGTCGCTGACCTGGACTCGGCGCTCGCTGTCACAGTTTCCCCCCTCGGAGCAGAGGACCAGCTGGCAGCAGCGGCCCAGCCTCCATCTCGCCCTCAGTCATTTCACAGCCACTTGTGGCTTCAGCGTTCAAACTGGCTGCGATGGCTGAGGGAGCCCCCACGGCAGCGACCGAGCAGGGCCGACCTGAGCTCAGTGGTCACAGCGCAAACCAGGGACAGGAACATACGAGTTTATCTCATATAGCTTTAAAAAACAAACACTCAAAACAAGTTGATCGTGGTGAATTTCCTTTATCAGGATGATCAACAATATCATTTTCATCATCGTTTGACACATCTCACTCTCATCTCACACTTTTCCAAAGGTCAAAAAACCCACTAAGACCCACTAACATCGGGCTATAATCAGCATTCAGACCCAGGTCACGTGACTCTGCAGGAGACACGGTGCCGATCGGCCTTGATGTAAACACAACACCCAGGTGAACCGGCGATGACACCTTACAGCAGCTACCAGCTCACTCTTCTTCCACCGTGTCTTGTGTGTGCGCTCTGTATCGGTGTGTTGACATCGCTTTGCAGTTGTGTGTCCTCCACCTGAATGGAAACTGGACTGGGAGTGGAAAAGTGGTCAATAGGCTTTGATTAGCGGGTTCAGGCGCCTTCAGATGAACCTCTTCAGATCCACTAATTTTGGAGGAAAGATGAAGTTCGACTCTGGAATTAGATTTTGTTAAATGATGATATTATTATATATTAATGAAATATTATATGAGAAAGAACAGACTTATTTTTTTCCTTTATACAGGGGATTTTACAATCAACTCATTTAAGATTATTTGATTTATACTAATAATCTGATTATGAGTCAGATGTATGATGCAATAAAAATATGTGTTTCTTAGCTAAATCTATGGTGAACTGATTTCAGTACATTTCAGAGCCATTTCATGAGTTTAAATCATGAATATAATAATAATAATGTTGATTGTTGGTGTTTTGGCCATTAATATTTTGGTTTAACTGATCCCTCAGTTTTAGGAAAGTGTTTGACGAACTGATTTGCTCGGCGTCTCGTTAGCCTGGCTCACCTGGTCTAAACCTGGTCAGCATCATTAGTCATTTGTCTTATTGGCCCCATTTCCAAACCAGCCTCACCTGACCCCCAACGAATCCACAGCAATAACGTTAGAGGACGGGACTGATGAGCTTCTACGTTTGACGTACTTTTTAAATGTTTTCATTTCAGATATGTACCTGATAGTATGAGGTAATTCACATTAACTTCACATTAACACTGAACCTGCTCTTAGAAGCCACAGATGTACGGAAACACACCAAACGAACGACACACACACACACATCATCCCTGAGTTAACTTGAATCCAGATAATCTAATGCAAATATGTACCTTGTTCTGTGAGAACCAGTCTGATTGGTTCAATGTTCCACGTTTTAGTGTTTAATCCTTTTTTTTGGTGTCGTCTGAGGACACAAGTAAAGACCAAATACATTCAGCTGACTGATGTAGGTGGAGTTGTTAGATGTTTGGTTTATTGTCTTGGGCGTAGCTTCAGCGTTCAGACTCCTGTCGGAACAAATGTAGGCTACGTTGACTGAACTGGCTCATGACACATTTAATTCTTGATTAATTAGTGGCATTTACGAGGCAAACTGGGATTTTAAAGCAGAAGAAGAAGTTCTGAATCATTAAAGGTCCCATATTATGGAAAAAAAAATGTCTTTTTTTGACGCTGGTACTGAGGCATTATATTTCAGTGCATCTCAGTTAGCGCCATGAGGGACTCAAGGATTTTGGAAGTTAAAGGTCACAGGTCAAGGTCGCTGGTGACCTCACAAAACACAGTTGCAGCCTTGTGAACATAATATCTAAAATTTGGCAAAACATTTACTTGATTCACTAGATTTTGGAGGTCAAGAGTCACTGTGATGTCACAAAACATGGTTTTGGCAATAACTCACAAACTCATACACCAGTTATGACACAATTGTCTTCAAGGATAAAATGAGGTGGTGACATTTCAACATCAACTTTCAACTTTGCTGTGACATCATAAAGTCGTTTGTGGTCATTATTCAGTGCTGTAACTCAGAAAAGGGAGGTTGTGACCATATTTCCTGAAACCTTAAGATATCAAAGCACTCGAGCCAGAGAGAAAAACGAGATGCGTTCAAGTACTTAAAACCACAAATATGTCTCATTGGTATCAACACAGGAAAAGTGTAAAATATGGGACCTTTAAATGATTAATTGCTCATCATATGATACTGAAGAAAACACTTGAAAAAAGATGAATCCTTTTAATAATTTTTCATGCAAAAGAGTCTTTAGCTCCAGCTTCTTTAACATGAAGATTTGCTGCTTTTTGTCAGTATACACAATAAACTGAAAATAATCGATTTGCAGGATATTAAATTCCGATTTCACATCGGTCTTTAAAAGCCAACATCAGCCGAAGCAGCAGAGTTTGTGCACACGCGCACACGCACACGTGCACACACACACACCTCCACAGGTTTCACATACCAAGGTAAACAGCCCAGCCAGGCCCCAGCGATCTAACGCAAACTGACAAAGTGTGCGGCAGAGTGCAAACACGCAGGGAGGCGGGCTGCATAGCTGAACGGTGAGTCAGAGAAACGCTCATTCAGGGCAGCGTATACATTCCTCAAGCCCGGTTATAAGGCTTTAAACTACATCTCACAGCCACTCAAAGTCCAAGGGGAGAACAATGACACACAAAAACATACACTCCCCTAACGACGCATGGAGGAAGAAACAACACAGTCATTTAAAAAAAAAGGAGAAATGACAGAGGAAATGTGCCTTAGTCTGTCTGCACATGACCCTCCTCACACCAATGACAGCGTGTTATCTGGCAGATAACATTCCTTTCACCTGACGATATGAATTCAATGCGTCACTGCAGGGGTGGATAGATGATATTGCACTCTGAAGAATTTATAAGGACCACGGAGGCTGGTGCCTTTCTCTGAAAACATCCTGAGACCTTACTCGCTATTTTCTGTTCCTCTTTTAGTTCAGCTTTTTGAGTACGCCTTAGACCTTTTAAGAACCGACAGAAACCTCAATATGCTGAGTGAGTATTAGCTCATGGCTACATGTTAAAGGTCCATACGGTCTAAAGGTAGACCTCCATGTGGTCTTTGATTATAAAGCAGGTCTAGGTCATCAGCTGTGCTCCCACCATGGGCCCACCTGGACCCGCCACCTAACCTTGCAGGATTTGGTTTTTATCTGAAATCTGCTCTATTTTTATTGGCTCACTTAGAGGCAGGCATCAGGACTTCTGTAACGTTTTGACATCACAACTATACAGTTACTGTTCTCGGCCATGCTCTAAGACACGCCCACCTGGACCCACCACTCAGAAAACAGTGACACAATCAAAGGAGTGGCTCAGCTCCTCTCCTCTGATTGGCTGACTCACAGAGAAAAGCTAAAAAATACACTGAGATGGTTTTTGGTTTTTAAAATCATAAATATATCTTCTTATGGATATCAACACCTGAACATGTAAATTCGGGACCTTTAAATTTGACTGGACAAATTTTCGGTAACACTGTACGAAGATTTCAGAGGAATAAAAAGTGGGAGATAAAAAGAGCAGGTCACCTCAGAACAGAAGGGAAAGAGGCTTAGTTTGTCTGGACGTCCCGTACAGCTACATTAGCTATTCACACACACACACACACACACACACACACACACACACACACACACACACACACACACACACAGCTGTCAGTGTCAACGTAAGGCTTGCTGTCTTTCTTCATTCCTAAATGGCAGCCTGTTCTGGGAGGGTTTTCACATGACTGCAGCTTCTCAAAACACCAAAGATGAACATGTTTCTGAGGATGAAGAGGCAGAAAAGACTGATGCTGTGACACTGTGATCAAAAACAAACGGAAGACGCCGATAACCTGATAATCACACCAGCAGTGAGGAGACAGTGAGAGATAAAACTAACAACTCAAAGGCACAGTCTGTAACTTATGCCTCTCGGGGTCTCACAGTCCAAACAATAACAAAAGATGACGTGTGACATCATAAGATAGTTTGGGATCATGGGAGTTGTTTCCTCAGCAGTTCAGGAGGTTTTTACATGGAGCTGAATTATCCACAGGGGTCTGCTATATTTTAATTGGATCAATCAGAAAACAGTCGTCAGGACTTCTGAAACTTTGTGATGTCACAACTATACAGTCACAGCTCTCAGCCACGCCCCCAAGCCCTGCCCACCTGGCCCCACCATCCAACCATTACAGGATTTGGTCTCTCAGAGTGTTTTACCTGGAATCTGATACATTTTCATTCACTCATTGAGAAAACAGCGAGCCAATCAGAAGAGAGGATCAGAGCTTCCCCTCTTCTGATTGGTTCACCTGGAGCTCCAGAGAGAAGCCTGAGGGGAAACACAGGTTTAACCTCTAAGTCGTTTCCACTTCAGCTTAGCTGCTGCTAACTTACTAGAACATTTTAAATTGATAGTAGTACTGTCAACCTGTTATTCTCGTATCATTTGTCTTTTAACCCCAAAGCGGCGCTTGTTACTGCATCTGTCTGAATGTTTGTGAGCTGCCACAGATAAGTAAGTAATAAGATGGCTGGTTACGTATTAAAACACAGTGCACTGCAGCGGCGGCTGGACCAGCCTCTGCTCGGAGCCTAGTTAACAGTTTGCAGGGCCTCACGCTGCACTTTGACCCCGTGCACCTTGGCAGGCAGTGAAAGGGATTTCAGATGAATCAGGCCTTTGGCTGGAGAGTGTGTGTGCGCTGCTCAGCCCTTCACGTTGTGTGTTTCAGGAATGTGTGTGTTGTTTTTTAAGGACTGTGTTGGAGAAGGCTTTCTTCCTTCTCACATCCTCTAAATGTCTGAGTGTAAAACAACCAGAGGAGGAGAGGTCTCGATTCCACCTGCCATCTTTCAAACTACTACAGTGGCGTGTGTGTGTGTGTGTTATCTCATTAACAGGCCAAATAAGTGGAGGCCTACAGCCAATGAAATACTGTGAATGAAACACAGCCGCAACTACTGTTTTCATCGTCAATGACCTGATGTCTAAAGTAGTGAAAATAATAAAAATATCAACCATATTAACAAAGAACAGAAAAGAACTTTTGATTCAAATAATCCTTTCACCCTTTTAGATACACATTAAGAGTTTTCTGTTTTTCCTTTTAAAGTCATAATTTTTAAAAATGTCTCCAAGTCTCCTCATCTTCAGACTCAGCTCAACCTCAGCTCATTATATCTGAGACTCAGTAAAGACTCTGTTCACTGTAATAGGGGATAGTAGCTCAGAGAACAAGAGGAAACTAAAAACACAGTGAATTTCTCCTTATTTTCTAGATAAAAACACTGTAAACCAGAATAACCAAAGAAAACTTCAACACAGAAAGTTCCACACATGTGTTTGTGTTGTTCTAGAGCTGATTTGAAGTTTCTCTCTTTATCTGATCTGAGTTCTGCTCATTCTTTGGAGCAGTAATGATGAAAAATCAGCTCCAAAGCCTCGAATGCTCTAAATGAATGACAACCTTATCAGGAAAAACACAAAGGCGTGAATGTTAATCTTAATGTGGGATGTAATGGAAATTCTGATACGCAAGCATGCGTCAACATTATTTCTTATAGTAATCCTGATCATATTGTAATGGATGTATTGTTCTGTGCCGTGTGTCATCAGAGGCAGAGCCTCGCTCCGTCTGTTCTCACCCGATAAGAAGGCACAACCTGCTGTGTGTGCTATGTATATCATTGCTATCAAAGGAGGATAAAGGCAATAACATTTTACAGAACAAGGTAATTAGTATCAGTGAGATATTTTAAACTGGCGTAAACAGCCCTGAGAAACTTTCACAGCAGAGGACAGAGTAATATTGTTAGGGGATAATGACTCATTCACATCTACTGGTTGTTTGCTTGTAACGCTGATGAATGAGGAACTGCAGCTTATTGTTCAGCTGATTCATTGCCCCTATAGATAACGGCGTCAATTACATACACCGCATAAAACATGTACAACACAAAGCGAACCTAATGCAATAAGAAAGGAATCCGTGTTGACCGGATCACACTGTCGCACAGAAAGAACAAAAACAAGCCGTAAGCCTCCTGAATTCCAGACATAAGCCATTAAAGGGATTTGGTGTCAAAGTCCGAGGGGTCTTAAGTAGCTGGTAAAGATGGAAAAATGAGTCCGCCCCCACCCTCCTACACCAAGTGGGTCTGTATGGCGTAGGGCTGCATGCTTGGCACTGAGCCTGTAGCATGAATGGATTTCTATAAGAGTGAGAAGGAGAAGAACAGGGTAACCCACGCCACCACTCCTCCATACCTGATTTCTAATTACAGGGATGCAAATGAGCAGGGTGCACCATGGGAGAAAAACAGCAAAGATAACTCTGGTTTTCAGGCTCCGTCTCCACCTGGGCTGTGGTTTGATGTAGCTCACCTACCTGCTGTTTCTACAGCTCCATAGAGAACCCCAAAGATACTTTATGGGAACTTGATTAGTAACAGCTCACTCATGATGGGTAGTTCCTCCCAGCAGCCTCCGGTCTTGGTGTCACGTGTTAAACAAGATGGTGGAAACTTTCCTTTACTCTTGCAGTTTCCCCACCTCAATGTTGGATCACGATTTTTCCTCATTCATGCATAATTGCATGACTCAGCAGGTGCACAGGTGTTCCTAATAAAGCGCTCCGAGCGCATTTCATCATGTTCAACCATTCATCTCACCATGAAGTGGCTGAGCTAAGAAGTAATGTTGATACATTCCACGACCAAATGACATTATCAGTTAAACAGTTTGGTTTACTCTGTCCAATTTCCTTGTTTAATTTCTAAATAAATGCAATGGTTTCAATCAAAGTGTCCTTGAACACACCACCAAAACAAAGAACTTAAAGCTGTCCTGCAATACTGTGACGCTAATGTGAAACTGGCCAAAAGAATAAAGTCCAAAGATGAACTATTGACCATCTCATGCAAGGATGAAATCTGTAAGTGTGTATTTATTTATTTTTATCTTATTTATTGGAAGTGAAGAAACGAAAAACTGATGATGTGATGTAAACATAATTTGTTAAAGGTCCATACAGTCTAAAGGTAGATGTTAAAGGTCCATAC
>CM076660.1:884093-921003 GCA_038496675.1 Rachycentron canadum | reverse complement strand
TGTAGAGACGTGACTCTAGACGTCACTATCAAAGATGGAGGATGAGAATGGATGGATAAACACACAGAAGTAAAGCAGCAATGCTCCAGTCAAAGGCTCAGACTGATCCAGATCTGAACTAACTTCCTTCAGGAGTTTATCACTGAAGTCAGTGTCACACAGGACAAATCAGGGCTTGTTAGAAAGAGCTGATTCTCTAGTTGAAGGAGAAACAAACAGCTCCTCCATCAGGAGAACGAGGCTCTGAAGACACCTGATGATTGGAGGTGTTCACACGTCTGTGGGGTTAATTGGGTTAAAACCAGGACAGACTCAGTTCCCAGGTGACTGAAGAATGAATTGAACCAAACTGCTGCAGATGAAAAGATCTAAACAGGAAGATGTTGATGAGATTTGATGTTGCTGAGGCTCGTTCAGAGGTTTGTCGTCTCAGTTTCCCGCAGTTGGACGCAGAGACAGACAGAAGAGAAGCAGCTGGGCGACATGATGAATGATTCTTGAGCAAAGCGCTACAGCTGCAGACAGAATCTCTTAATAAAATCTATTTGCATGTCTCTAATCTTGTTTCCTGGATTCAATCAGCAGCAGCCTGTAATAGGCTTAGCCTGCTTTATCTGGCTCAGTCTGTCTTCAGAGGATAATGTTGTCAGTGTGTGCCGACGGCTCGCTGCAGAGGGGACTGAAATGTTTTTTATCCCGGGAGCCAAAGTGTACCAAGATGCATTGTAATCATGTCTCCGGCTTCGGGAACAGCAGCGTGATGGCGACCTCAGGGAGTTTCAGTGGGCGGGAGGCCGCACATGCTCATTTACACGCAGAGACAAACAATCACAGCAGAAGAAGATTCAGCCACTGAATAAAAAAATGTCTGAATGTGTCTTCAGTTTAAAGTTAGAATCTTATCTAATTTTATTATTTCAAATCCCATTTTTGATCATATTCATTGTGTAGTTTTTTGGATTTGGATTCTGTCATCACATTTCCCCACACAGGGAAGGAATTGATGCACTTCTGGACATTAAACTTAAAGGTCCTGTATTTTAAATTCTCCAGTCTTTTATTTTGAAGTGTCGATATCAATAAGAAGATACATTTGTGGTTTTAGTAATCAAAATCCTTTAGACTGTATGGACCTTTAACATCTACCTTTAGACTGTATGGACCTTTAACATCTACCTTTAGACCGTATGGACCTTTAACATTATGACCTACTGATAGTTTTGTTGACATATTCACTTTTGTCAATGACTTCATGTGACTGTGATTCACAGTATATTCTGTTATCTGTGATTATATGGCCCAAATAGGACACAATGCTCTTTATCCTACATTACTGCTTCGTCTATTTATAAATCAGATTTTTTTTTCAATAGCTTTCATGTGACCGAGTGGTTCTTGGTATGTTCTAAAATGTGTCATCACATGGCCCAAAGAGGACACATCACTCTTTATTTTACATTAGCCCTTTGTCCATTTATAAATATTTCTTGCATAAGTATGATGTTGTTTTTTCAATATCTTTCATGTCACAGTGGTTCTAAAATGTGCGGCTACATGGTCCTATTAAGGAACCATAGAGGGTATTAGTGGGTACCAGTGGTCAAGCAGGGCAGCGAGGAGGTGAGCTAACCGTCCTGCTGCAAACACCAGGTGTAACGTCATCAGATGCTGAGAAGACAAATGGTCCTCATAAGACCTAGCTGGATCTGTGGTGAATATGTGTCAAACATCCAACTTCAAACTATGCTTCTGGTTTCTGGAAAGTGGATTTGAAGCTCAGAGTGAGCTGCTGCGCCGTCGCCATCTTGGTAGTGCCTGACTCCGTCCCTAACTCCCGGCTAAACACTAACAAACACTAACTAATATTTGCTTATTAATGCTGACATTAAATGAACTAGAATGAACTATAATTCCTTTAATACCAAGCAGACAGCTAGCAGTTAGACGCCGACCTGCTAGCAGACTATGAGGTCACTCAAAGAGGCCACGCCCTCAATTCTACATAACTTTAATCCTAAATAAAATGTAAACAGGTGAGCTATATAAGGACTGTAAACATGTTTATTTCTGCTGTGAAGTTGGACATTTTAACATGAGAGTCTCTGGACTGACTCACCGCTGCAGCCAGACTCTGGTGGTCTGTAGAGGAACTGCAGGGTGTGGCTCTTCCATGTTGGCGTCATGTTTCAGTTGCAGCTCTGTTCAAGTTGATGCCACCTGCTGTTGCAGAGGACAAATTATTCGAGGCATGAAGCTCCCGTGATATTTCTGTGGTCTTTGTGTTGTATGAGTAGTTTTTGTTTCAGAAGCATGATGTATGTTGGTTATTTCTTCGACTGTCTCTGTAGGCAACAGCAATATATGTACTAATCTGCACTAAGCCTGGAGGTCAAACTCAGGGAACATTACTGGTGAGCTCCACGGCTGCATAACCACCAATGTGAAGCAAAGAAAGCAAAAACTGCCCAAAACGGTTACACGAATGATATTGAGGATGTGGAAGAAGAATCGTGTCCAGAGGGAGACGATGAAACAAACATAATGTTTGATAATGTTTTACTGCGGCTCCACAGGAGGAGAGTGTTCAATCTGAAAGCGGCAATATAACTAATTACTAATTAAATAACTAATTACAACTAAAAGTAAATGTATTTTGCATTGAGGCTGGAGGGAGTTTGTTCCTTTAGCTTTCTGACAAGTTGGACAAGTGTAAAAGTTTGAACTGTTGGTGGCTCTAAATGAAAGGTCAAGGTTCGGTCCCAGGGAACCATTATATCGAATAGCTATCATACTATTTCTGTCTGGACGAAGAGTCAACCTGCCTGAGCCATTTTAAAGCCTCCAGTTTGTAATTTGTCTGTCAGCCATCTTGTTTTTTTTGGAGGAGAAGGTGGAGCTGAGGAGGAGTGAGGGGTGGAGCTGACCTGCTCTGTACTCTATCCTGATTGGGTGGTACAGTCTGTCAATCACACTGTAGCCACGCCCCCAAATTAATCCCCTGCTTTATGGTCTATTTTCCTCTAAATGGACCATCATTTAAAAAATGAACATCATGTTGTATTGAAGACTTGAAACTAGAGACTGAGACCATAAACTCATTAGGAAAACGTTTACTGAGCTAATAAATCAAGGAGAAGTAGGGACATTTTCCCATAGACTTCAATACAATCTGACTTCTTTAACAACCAGTGGAATCGCCCCCTGATAGTCATAAGAGAGGATGAAGGTTTAAGGCTCTTCAGGTCCAGGTTTATATCGAGTCTATGATGTGGACATGAATGTTGGGTTGTCACTAAAATGTCTAAATAACCATGAAGGACGAGTTTTTCTGCTTCTTGTTCTGAACTTTATCCAGATTTCAGTTGTTTTTTTCCCACATTTCTTCCCTGAAAGCTGCTGGATCCATGTTTGTTGAGGGATTGAGGGAAACTGGAGCAGTTTCTGTTGAGTATCGAGGAAACAGGGAAGTGATAATTGAAGCCTTAGAGACCATGCAGGTCCAAAACAGAGAGGCAGGCAGGTCCAGTCTGGTTGTGTTATATTAACAAACACATTAACTCCACTGGAAGCTACAGTGCTGCTAAAAATAACACAGATGACTTTGAATTCACTCAGCCAGTCTTTGTGCCGTCGATGCTGATGCACAGGCGTGTTGACAGCTCGGTGCAGACTTCCTCAGAGGCTGTACGGTGCAGAGGGACTGTTGTGGTTCTCTTCATGAAGTCCGCTGGGAAAAATCCAGCTAAAAGCCTCTAAACTCCACACGAAAAGATACAGATCAGTTCGGGTTTGTTAGAGAAGTGATTCAGGCTTTGGGGGTTTGTGTGAAAAGGAAGTGCAGCTCAGTAACAGGAAGAGGTTTCTCATAATATGCACAAACTGTGCGTGTGCTTCCCAGTTTTCCTCTTTGATAAACAGACTTGTTTCAGTAAAGTATGTATGAGTTTAAAGAAACAGACCAATGTGTGGCCCTTATCCTTACTACAGCAGATCCTCATATACTAAAGGCTCATTGTTGTCCTGAAGTTGATCTGTTGGACTGTTGGACCCTAATGGCAGTGGCCTCTTTCAGCAGGATAATGCTCCCTGTCACTGCAACAATGGTTCAGGAGCTTTGAGGAACAACAACCAGTTCAAGGTGTTGACTTGGCTCCAAATCCCCCAGATCTCAGTCCAATCCAGCATCTGTGGGATGAGCTGGACCAATAAGTCTGATCCATGGAGGCTCCACCTCACAACTTCAGGACTTAAAGGATCTGCTGCTGACGTCTGGGTCCAGATACCACAGCTCAGCCTCAGAGGTCTAGAGGAGTCCAGACCTCCAGGACCAGGACCGACACAGTATTAGGCAGATGGTCATAATGTTATGGCTGATCAGTGCATTTATCTGCTACAAGACACCGACCAACTTATTTTACAGTCAGCAGGATCCTCTTGACGCTGACGGCTGAGAAAATCTTGTGGGAACAGAAAATAGAGAAAAATGCAAATGAGCTGCTGATTATACACCAGACTCCATGTATAAAAACATGAAATTATCAAACCACAGTGCTTGGAGAGCGCTGGCTGTCGAAGTTGCAAACAGTATTTTTAGAATATGACTTCAACACATTTCAGCTGCTGTTTCTTTGTGATATTCAAACCTAAACATTTTTTCAATTCTTGTTTGAACTATAACAAAGTCTGAGTGTCCACTTCAGCAGTTAATACTCCAGAATGTGAACCACACTGCAGCTTTAATCCTGTGAATATCAAACGTACTGTCTATCCTGCACAGCTCTGCAGTCACAGTGGCATCTGTTTGACTCAGTCCTCCACCAGCTTTACTGCAACAAACCAGGAGGGATCCATCGATTCACACTGGCTGCCTCTGACGTCCGTCCTGTGCAGCCTCAGACACAGATACTCCCTCTCATCCTCGTGGGAGTTTCTGTGAAACAGCCCAGGAAACCCCACGTGAAGCTGCAGCTTTATTATCCTGAGCGTTTTTGTTTTTGAAACGTGGTCTGAGGGCGGCAGGTGGATGTCGTCACGACCTCAGAATTTCTTTCAGCTCTGCTTGTTTCAGCCTCCATCTCCTGCCAACTCCTCCGTCCTCCACGTGTCCTCAGTCTTTCCTCCTTATCCACTCACCTGACTGTTGGACCCACCTGCCCATCTTTCTCCTATTTCCTGATCTGATCTGCTCCTTGGTTTTTATTTCAGCTCCTTTTCCACTCAGTTTGTGTGTTTCATAGACTGTAGATTCTGGGGCTGAAAAGAGCCTTAACCCTTCATCCTCTCTAATGACCATCAGGGGGCGACTCCACTGGTTGTTAAAGAAGTCAGATTGTATTGAAGTCTATGGGAAAATGACCCTACTTCTTACTTGATTTATTAGCTCAGTAAACGTTTTCCAAGTTTATGGTTTCAGTCTCTAGTTTCAAGGCTTCTTCAATAAAACATGATAGTGACGTCTAGAGTCACGTCTCTACATGGGACACTCCTATTGGCTCCAGCGGGTGATGTCACAGCCAATCAGAGTGTCTCCTTCAGAGGCCTAGCTGTCAGCTGCTTGTAGCCAAAGTCAATGGGATCAATCCTGTATTTTTCTGATCTCAGAGTGAGGAGAAGTTGTCTGAGTTTATTGTAGTGACAGAATAAAGACAGAGAGACATGGACAATAAGATATTTAGAGCATTAGAGGCTTTGGAGCTGATTTTTATCATTACTGCTCCAAAGAATGAGCAGAACTCAGATTTGATTCTGAACATGTGGAGACTTTGGGACATTTTTTAAAAATCACAACTTTATAAGGAACAACACAAAGAGATGAAGAAACAGAAAAAGACTGAATGTGGCTCTGAAAAGATTAGTGGAGGGAGCACAGAGCAGCACAACACAGCAGTGGGATGCCATTGGATGCACATCTTGGGGTCAAAGTTAAACTTAGTTGGACTTTGGCTTGGTGTAAACCTGCAGCTGTGCAGCCACAGTCTCCTGCAGTGAGACCTCTATCACCAGAGAGGACGACTTCGTCCTTCGTCATTCACACCCGTTTGACTCAGTGTGTGCAAACGTGGGTGTGTGTCTAATCAGGCGTCCTGTGGAGCGGCAGGACGAAGGGTCCTGCTGAGATCCCTCCAGCTACAGAAACACAAGCTGCTCCTGGCGCCGAGCGTCACGGTCCGCCCTCACTACCTCGTCACGTAAACAGGTATTTACTGCTGCCACATCACATCGGCTGAAGGTATATCACTGCCCTGTTTCCTAGCAACATTCTCCATTAAGCCCTGCACTAATGAATCCTTTGCTGAGCTGTGCTGAATTCAGAGGCAGCGAGGAAACACAAGTCAAACAACGCTGGCGTGTGAGCAGGGATTCGTTTTGGTCGTTTTAGCTGCAGGTCAGTTCTTCAGCACAGCAGGAATCATGGGAAGTGAGAGTCTTCGGTTACCGTGAAACTTTTCCCTCCACTGAAACACAAATCAGTGAATCAAGCAGGTGCACACAGAGACACGGTTCTTTCTCCGAAAAGTGTCCTCGATTAAGAGGATGAATCAAACACACCCTGAATTTTAATCCATAAATCGAAGAGCAGTGACTGAGCACAAGAGAAGAAAACTAACACTATTCTGAGAAGAGAAAAAAGACATAAAATTAATCTTCCCTCCTTCAAATATAAAACATAAAACAAACCACTGAGTAATGGAAGGAAAAGAAAAAAGTTCATATTTCTGCTCAGAGATTCACGGACAAATCATGTCTGGAGGCAACTAGGTGGAAAAAAATGAATCCAACCAATTTCCCCAGCAGGAGAACGAGGAGAGAAATAAAGGCTGTGTCGTCTCAAAACCAGATCAGTGATTTTACTCAGTCCGCCACACGTCTGAAATTAATCTGTGACCAATTTGTTGTTAAGGAGAAACGCCAGCAGTTAATCTATAATTCAGATCATTGCTGTGATTCATGTGAAAGCCTCTTTCTTCTTCTTTCACTGCAACACAAAGGGAAGACTGGCAGTAAACATGTCGAGCGAAGTCGATCAGTCACGGCCGTGTGGCTGTTTTGCTGCTGCTGACCTCGCAGCCACGCTTTTCTTTGTGTGGATCAATAGAAGAACAGTACTTCACATCCTGTTTCTGCTGCTTGACACTGAAATAATAAAACACTTACTCACCCTCCTCCCGTCGGGAGTTACAGTCAGATAACAAGCCACTCCCTTGTTATTACAGCCTCATTTAGTGATGGAAACCCCCAGTGCAGAACAACTGCTCTGTCACAACAGACGAGACTTTTCATTGAACATTTAGATTTTTCTCCAAACAAAACAAACAATATGAGACCAGAGCATTTGGAAATTAAAGGTCCCATATTTAAGGGTTGATATTCACAAGGAGCTCTAGTAACAACACGTCAGTCAGCCAATCAGAGGAGAGGATCGGAGCCTCTCCTCTGATTGGCTGACTGTTTTCTGAGTGAGTCAGTAAATATACAGCAGATTTCAGATAAAACAAAAAACAAATCCTGCACGGTTGGATGGTGGGTCCAGGTGGGTGGGGCTTTGGCTGGGAGTGGTGACTGCTTTGTTGTGACATCACAAAGTTCCAGAAGTCCAGCTGGTTTTAAGGCTCAGTTTTTAAATACAGGTTGTGAGCATTTCTCTGTGACTGAGACCTTTAATACTTTCACTGTATTAATATAGAACTGAATATAGAACTGTATGGACGTTTAATATCTACCTTTAGACCGTATGGACCTTTAACATCTACCTTTAGACCGTATGGACCTTTAACATCTACCTTTAGACTGTATGGCCCTTTAACATCTAACTTTAGACTGTATGGACCTTTAAAATGTGTCTTTGCACACACAAACTATGAAGTGTGAAGGTTAAAAAGCATTTGTATGAAACAGAAACACATTCACTCCCACACTCAGTGAACACTTATGGTGTCTGTAAAAGATTAAATAAAATTTCAACATGATTCCTGATGAAGGTCATTTGACCAATTCACCCAGTTAATAAATTCAGCGTTGTTGACATTGTGTGGGAGTTTGACTTGATCTTGGGAACATGTAAAATATCTGTGATAACAAAGGCTCATTTCTTGTGGTGTGACTGTTTTTTGAATCTGTTCATGAAGAGGCAGCTGCTCGATAAAAACATTGAGAGTTTTGGAAAAGGCCAAAGCAAACCTTGAGTTTAAAATATTTTATGATAGATTCAAAAGCCTGAAGGCAAAAGGAGATTAATTTATGTTTCACAAACATAGAAATGACCAGGGCCGTCTCTTGGAGCTCACCAGTGCCCAAAAAAACTACATGGACCCTGATATCATAGACTCTACATCTCTTAGTAAATGAAACAATGAGATCAAGGTTGGAAGCTACTGAAATGGGTTTTAGAGATAAGTTGAGGAGCTGCTCCTTGGCATCAAATGGAGCCAGTTGAAGTGGTGGGAACAGCAGTGTAATGTATAGTCTGTCATTAACCAAACTAATAACGAACTAAAGCTGTGTATTTTACCACATTTTGGCTCAACACACCACAAATGTGGAAAAATAAATAAAGAGGAAACCGTCTGTCCTCCACACACATGGTCAGTGACTGTGTGAGGTGGGTGTGTGATTGTTGGATAATCTGGAACAAAAAATACTGGATGCATCCTCCTCATGTGTGATGTCGCTGATATGTGTGTATGTGTGTGTGTGTGTGTGTGTGTTTGTGCGTGCAGCATAATGAGGCCTCATGAGTGAAACCTGTGAAGATGTTATATCAGAAATAAAATCTCTGAGTGTTTGTGTTTTCTGTGCTGTAGTTGGCGGTGGCGAGGACCTGCGGCGCTACTGGTCCGACTACATGAGGAGGACTCACGTTCTGGTGTACGTGGTGGACTCGGCTGATAGGAGCCGCCTCCCGCTGGCGAAGGCTGAGCTGCACCGCCTCCTGAGGGTGGGGCCCCAGATGCCCGTGGTCGTCCTGGGAAACAAGCAGGTAAATCACACAATGTTTATCTATTCTTAAAGGGACAGATTTCAAAGGCATCGTTGTGGAAAGAGACAGGAAATCATAAGTATCATGTATCTGTTCAGTACATGTTAATAATAAATAAAACAAACAAATATACTGGTCCTATCGTGGTCTTTAAGTATTTCCTGAGGATGATTTGGAGCCAAATATTAGTGAATGGTGGAAAATAATGGTAAAAACTGAGTTCTAAAACTAAAAAATATGTTAAATTAGGCCCAAAACTCTCAAGTAAATCTGGATTAAAAAGACTAGACTCATTGGAGCGAGTGGATCCACGTCATTCCCTCTTCATTTATCCAGCAGAGATGATCCATCGCGCTCCTGAAATAAACATTCCTACATCTCCTCCTTGGCTCATATTTCTCCAGCCTGCCCGGCACTTGTGAAATTATACATGACCCTCCGGGGGAAGCGGGAATATTTGTCACACATCCTGTCAGAGTGCTGCAGCTTTTATCCGCTCAGCTTGGTGAGTTACTCAAATTATCAGCAAGGAAAGAATCTGAGGTAAAAACACAGAGGCGTTGGAGCTGGTGATGGAGGTAAACAAGCAGTGTATCATGGTCAAACCATCCAAATCAAGAGCTGCTTTAAACCCAGACAGGTGTGAAACAAACACGCGTCCTTCCCGCCTTTTTATCTTGGTGATTAATAAGGAAACTCAGAACATCAAACAAGGTATAAAACACGGTTTCTCTGGCAGAGATAAAAGACTTTTTCTTTTTAAACCTATTGGTTTCAGGTTAAACTGGTGATCTTTGAAATATTAACATCAAAATATTCAACACAAATTCAAAATTTACCTGGAGCCTGGTTTCACTGAAAGACAGATGCTTAACAAGTGACTAAATGTAGTTGACTGTGACGTCACCATCGTCTCTGAGCTGCTGTTTTAAAGCCTCCAGTTTATAATTTGTCTGTCGGCCATCTTGGTTTTTTGAAACCAGTAGAAACCATCTTTGGAGGAGAAGGTGGAGCTGAGGAGGAGTGAGGGGTGGAGCTGACCTGCTCTGTACTCTATCCTGATTGGGTGGTACAGTCTGTCAATCACACTGTAGCCACGCCCCCCTAACCCATCCCCTGCTTTATGGTCTATTTTCCTCTAAATGGACCATCATTTAAAAAATGAACATCATGTTGTATTGAAGACTTGAAACTAGAGACTGAGACCATAAACTCATTAGGAAAACGTTTACTGAGCTAATAAATCAAGGAGAAGTAGGGACATTTTCCCATAGACTTCAATACAATCTGACTTCTTTAACAACCAGTGGAGTCGCCCCCTGATGGTCATTAGAGAGGATGAAGGTTTAAGGCTCTTCACTTTTGGCTTCACTTTACAGACTGCATATATTGATAAATCAATGCACTCGAGAGTAGATGGTCAAGCAAAACCATTACTTTGTAACGACTCTTTGATTTGGACGGAATAAAAACTCAGACCTCAGACACCAGACCCTGGAGGAAGAAATTCAAATTTACAGTAAATGATCAGGATCTGCTCCAAAATTTACTGGGTTCGTCAATTAGTCCACGTCTTATCCAGCCACCAAGTTTGGTGCAAATCGGCTCAGAGCTTTTTGTGTAATCCTGTTGACAAACAGGCAAACAAAGGGCGAAAATATAACCTAATGTTGACATGTCCTTTCCATGATTCATGTGTCTCAAAGAAGACCATTGGGTTTGAAATTGATGAAGGTGCTATCATTTACCTAATGCACCTGAATGTTGCATCAGGTAAGTGGTTCTCAAAGCAGTGCTACAACAACAATGAAAGGAAAATGGACGTTAACAGATATATGGTGAAAAAAACATGGGTTGTCCTGAGTAAAAGACGCAGGTGAAACAAAAGAATAATGTCTTCAGAAGGAGGAGCTCTTTTCGACAGTGATACTCTCTCTCACCCACCACTACTTTGTTCTCTGCCTCACACTCAGTCTGTTTAAACAGCACAAAGGATGTTTCCAGCAGAACCTGAGAGCTGGAAAAGATGTGGTGCAAAGAAACGAGGCGGACGTCTATAGACTCAAGCCTGGGTTGAATGGTTTGTGTAGGAGGGCAGCATTAACTTCACTGTCTTCGCATCTGAGTTTTGATCAGAACTGAGACATCCACCGCTTGAAGATATGACATGTAGTTATTTGCAGTGACACGTTGTGGAGTTTTATGCAAGTTAATGGCGATTTTATTCCAAGTTACGAAGCCAAGTCAGCTTCATCAGGTGGTTGGTTATTTTTGGCCTTTTTCTTTCCTTAATGGCATCAACATTCATCTCTTGAAGGCTTTAAACATGAAGTAATTCATACTTCATAATTCTTGAAGTCACAGTTGCAATTGATTCCAATGGTAACCCAGTTTGTCTATACTCAGTTTGTTCCCAGACCTAAAACCCTTGACGAACAGTTCCTGTGGTAAAAACCATACAATATCTGTGGTACTGGTCCCTCGTGTTCCTCCGGTAAATTCTTGTGGTACTTGTATGATATTTTGGGATGTTTATCACAGGATTGTACCTCAGGCTTTTCAGTGTTGTACTATACACGTTGTTGTCTTTTACTACGTGACTATGTAGTAAATTCCTACAATACTCAGGATCGTATCACAGGCTCTGTGTTGTATCACACGTTTGGTACCTAAGAAACTGAAGATTGTAGTAAATCCATGCTTCAGTACCAAAGGTTTTGTGATATTACCACAGAAATTACTTCACCTGTGGTACTGCAATGTTCATACGTGAACATTTTTTCACAGAAAGGGTATTTTTTTACCAAAATGTGGCTGCATATAAAGCTTAAAAGTTAACTGTTAGCATCTGTCACACAAAAGTAGCTAGCTGACGGATAACGATGCTTGTGACAAAGAAAGCTAACTATGTTTTGGCCTAAAACTGAAATTAGCTGTTCTGTATCTATTAGCACAGCTTCTGTTGTTGCTACCGTGGTCTGAGTTTTGCATTTGTCGCACACAACTATGATAGTTTATGTTAGCTTTGTTTTTAGCTGATATTAGCTTTGTTAGATTTGTTTTTAGCTGATATTGCAATTGTTGCTAGCTTAGTTAGCTCCTTGCTTTAGCTATGCACCAGCAACAAAATCATAATTTTCACCAAACCGTGCTAAAATATGGCAACACAGCTTCTGTTTGTTAGCATGTCGATGCTACCAAACTATGCTAATGTAACGAAACGACAGCTAACCATACTAGCTACAAATTTGGATCATTCTTTGCCCCAAAATAAGAAATATTGAAATAAACTAATGATATTATATTATGTTTTGGTCTTTTTGTACTTCTACAGACTTTTATATTTCTTTGAATATTTTTGAGCATTTTTACACAAAATATATATCGAACAAATTTGTTGGTATCTGAGATATTGATTATTGGCTATAAACGTAACTTAATGATGGGTATCGGTTATATCGTTCTAAGAATATCTGCGTTTTGACTTGTTTTGCTGTTTGCAGGATAAGCCCAATGCTGTCAGCGTGTCGGAGCTACATGAAGCCTTGTCTCTGAGCTCTGTGACCGAGGACAGGAAGCTGTTCCTCTTGGCTGCCCAGCTGGGTTCGGACGGAGCCCTGAGGAACTCCTGCCAGGGCCTGGACACCATCCAGGACCTCCTGCTCCAGCTCGTCTGATCCCAACTCCCCCCACGGGGCAGAAGAGGAGGAGATGGAGGGCTGGAGACAAACGGATGGCTTAAGGACATCCTCCTCCTCTTCCTCTTCCTCCTCTTCCTTATATAAGCCCTGTCTTATTTGAGGCAGAGGAGGAGGGGGCGATGAAGGCCTCTGAGCCTGAGGCAGAGGATTGTTTTTTTACTGTAGAAGAGATTGAGAAGATGAAGATACCTCCTCCTTTTTTCTCCTTGTTCTTTTCAAACTACGTCAGCTCCTCCTCCTCCTCCTCCTCATCTCGTCACTCTCACCGATGAAGAGGAGGTGCAGCGTGAGGAGGACGAGGACAGAAGGAAGAAGGTTTATTCACAGATCTGTGACTCAGAACCACAAAGTTCACCTCCTGCCAATGACTCAGACTTTGTCTTAACGTCACCCTGTTGCGGGTTTATTGAAGCATGTAGATGACACTGTATTTAAAACGTGAACTGAAATATGTCAGGATTGTAGATGCTTTCACAGTTTATGTTTGGTTTGGTGTATTCGGAGAGTCAGCAGAGCAGAACAGGCAACACTCAGCGTTGCCAGGTTGGAGGCCCCCGGGGACTGAGACTGCACCAGCTCTGTGAATCCAGTGACTGGGTTTAATAGATGTTCGTGGACCTCTACACGGAGGCTTTTCTGGGATCGAGGGGAATTTTCTGAGGGGATTTAAAGGGACCCCCTTGACATTTTAAAAAGCAGCATAATATATTTCCTCTCACAGCTCTTGGTAGGTTTCTACACTTCCATGGCTTCAGAGCATTTTAAGATTCCTTGTCTGAAACCAGAACCTCTACACAAATTGCAGCCGACTACCAGGACTGGATCAAATCAGTCATGTCATCACCAAAACAAGGAAACCTTCCCTGGATCACCTGCTAGAGCTCTTAAGGCCTATTCCATTCATTAATGACCATTAGCTCGATAGGCTAAAGCGAATCATGTCTTTTTTCCCACCTTGGCATCAAGTTTTAATCTGCCAACACATTAAACGTATGAAACCGAAGGTGTACACAACGCAGTGGTGGTCCCCAAATCCTGTCAGCCCACCATGACGTCACCCATCGGTCTGTGAGCTGCTGTTTTGAAGCCTCCAGTTTGTAATTTGTCGGCCATCTTGGTTTTTTGAAACCAGAAGAAACCATATTTGGACGAGAAGGTGGAGCTGAGGAGGAGTGAGGGGTCATCAAGAAGTCTTGAAACTAGACACTGAGACCAAAAAAAAATAAATCAAGGGAGAAGTAGGGACATTTTCCCATAGACTTCAATACAATCTGACTTCTTTAACAACCAGTGGAGTCGCCCCCTGATGGTCATTAGAGAGAATGAAGGGTTAAGGCTCTTCAGCGTTGGCTTCACTTTATAGCCCCTGTGTCAGTCTACGGTGGCCCCCAAGGGACAAAGTTGGTGTTTCTTTTTAACAACAAATCCCCTGAAAAGACCAAAACCAACAATGTTTCTGTCCATGTCTCAACAATTATCTGAATCTTTCTGCCATGAAGATGTGAATCTTTAAAAAAATTACTCACAGATGTATTAATATATAATTTATCATTCTAAATACTATTGGACTATTTTCAGCAGTGGATGAATACACATTTAATGCTCTAGTGGATATTTGGGGCAGCACGATGTGGGTGTGTAGGACTGAGTCAAAATAAACAGTGTGTGTGTGTGTTTGTATGCGTTTGTTCATAATAATGAAGCAACATGTCACCCAGTGCGACTGTGTGACTCACTGATGTGTTTTTAATAGTTTTTTTAGACGACAATGGAGCCACACAGATAACACTTGTTCATCGGATCATTTAATTGTTGGTTTTGGTCTTTTTGTGCGACGTGTTGACAATGAGAAAAACACAGACTATCACCAGCTTTATCCTTTTTTTGTTGTTGCTCATGATTGAGAAGTAGAAGTGTTAAACCAGGACGGGATCAGTCAGATTCATCGCTCTCGGCTCTTTTCGAGCATAATTAGGATTTTACATCCTTTTTTAAACCCACACACTCCGAGTCCTGTTTGCTCCACAGTTGTGTAAAATGAGTCCAGAAAAAAGCACATCCTTGAATGTATCGGTGCAGATGTGACGACTTTAAGCTACTTGTACAGATAAACTGCAGTCGGCTCGACTCTTGATTATTTTGATGCTGTTTGCTTGTGACGCACAATCTTGTGATGAATGTGAAGTTTTATTCCTTTTGATGTCGTGTGGTTCTGCAGAAGTGTTTTCACAGCAAGAGGCCAGACGTTGGACTGATGTTTATGCACTGCTCTTATCACAGACTCTTCCTGTGTTGTGTAAAGAAACTGTTAAGATGTGAATTCATGCATGTTTTCATGTTTTTGTTCTCTTTTAAAACTTCATCTGCAATTTTAGATCAACGTCTCAGTGTGTTTTATTTTCTGGAAACAATGTGAACCTTTTTTGTGAAGACATAGATTTTGCATGAGACCAGATAACGATTGGAAAAAGAAAACCACAGTTGTGTACTTAACCTATGTACACAAAGTTATCACAAAAAAACAACGTGGGCAAATCTATATAAGTGTCCTATGTCCACTGACTGAGCACGTCAATGTGAACACAAAGATAAAACCTTCTAGGCCTCTGCAGCTGCCTGACCTTGTTTTTGTCGGGCAAAGTAGCACAACTGGTCGAACAGGAAGTTGTGAGGAGGCCGTCACAGCTTGTCATCGTCATCTGAAGGTGAAATTCAGCTTCAAAGTTTGAACTTTAAGGTGAATTAGATAAAACATTTACAGGAAGTCGCACACTGTTATCATCCTCCATCTTTGATGGTGACGTCTAGAGTCACGTCTCTACATGGGACACTCCTATTGGCTCCAGTGGGTGATGTCACAGCCAATCAGAGTGTCTCCTTCAGAGGCCTAGCTGTCAGCTGCTTGTAGCCAAAGTCAATGGGATCAATCCTGTATTTTTCTGATCTCAGAGTGAGGAGAAGTTGCTCTGAGTTTATTGTAGTGACAGAATAAAGACAGAGAGACATGGACAATAAGATATTTAGAGCATTAGAGGCTTTGGAGCTGATTTTTCATCATTACTGCTCCAAAGAATGAGCAGAACTCAGATCAGATAAAGAGAGAAACTTCAAATCAGCTCTAGAACAACACAAACACATGTGTGGAACTTTCTGTGTTGAAGTTTTCTTTGGTTATTCTGGTTTACAGTGTTTTTATCTAGAAAATAAGGAGAAATTCACTGTGTTTTTAGTTTCCTCTTGTTCTCTGAGCTACTATCCCCTGTTACAGTGAACAGAGTCTTTACTGAGTCACATATACAGTATATGTATATATATATATATGTATATGTATATACATATATATATATACATATAATTAGCTGAGGTTGGTAAAACTTACAAAAAGTTACATCCTGCAGCTCCAAAATAAAGGTCAAACAAACTATGAACACAGTGGCCTCAATTTCCATCATTTGTTGAATTCAGACTGTTTGACCTTTACTCACCTGTTCAAACCTGCAGGCGAGACAGGAAGCAGCTTCTTCCCTCACCGATTCCTTCAAAATAAGGTGCATGGTCACTACAGTGAACGTAAACAGGCTCAACTGAACTTTGTCCACTACTTTGGTTTATGACCTTCCCATCAGCCTCAGCTGGACTCTGTGTTCAGCAAAGGTTGTTAGCATGCTAACATGCTAAACTAAGATGGTGGAACAAGATAAGACCATAACATTAGCATTGGCCGGAGAATTTATTTCACTTCCTTTAACTGGTTTAATGAGTCAACAGTTTCATGAGTCAACAGTCAAACAGCAGACGGACTTTGACACTTCTAGTGTTGGATGGTCAGAGTCTGAACCTCTTTCACTCTATTGGAATCAAAAAGTCCAGAGTTCAGTGCAATAGAGTTTATTCTTTCTCAGGAGATAACCTGAAGACTTACTGTCATTGTCCCTCCTTCTTTGGTGGATTTCTCCACCTATTATTCAGAAATAAATAGCATCTTACATCATCCAGGAAATAATGGTGTCATGCTTCCCAAAACCAGCCTTTAAAACACTCTGCGGTGTCTATGGTTCCACTCGAGGCCTGTTTCAGCTTCTGTGTGAATATTTGCTGACACTATTATTTCCCAGGATCCTGAAACCATTTTTTAAAAAAAGAAAAAACTTTATTCCTAAATTACAACAAACTTCCTTTAGTAAAAGCTGGCTAACAAGTTCTAAAAAAAAAATCTAACTTTAATCATGATTGTAGTCGATGTTTATAATGCAGGGAACATACAGATTATTATTACATTTTACTAAAAATCTGCTACAGCGCTGGTTAAACTGGTCCCAGTCAGGTAACTTGAATATGTCTAATGTGTTTCATGGAAAATTTAGCTCCCACACAAACCAGGTCTGAGTGTTTTCCAGGTCTCAACAAACCGTGGAGGCTTTTCCAGTTGAGCAGATCGGCCTCTTGGGAATCACATTGTTCACTGTTTGTTTTTGAGTTTCTTTATTGGACGTCCTCTCCACCTGAGCTCATCACAACGACACAGCTTCGGTTTTACAACCTCACATTTACTGATTTTTATCTGCGCTGCAGCTGCATCCTGTTTCAGTCCCAGCTGTGCAGGTTTTCAGAGCTAAATGTCACTTTAACTGGATTATTTGTCAAAATAAAAGCCTCTGTCGGGCTGAAGTGAACATCCTTGCAGAAAACACATCACTTTGCGTCAGACAGCTGGTGCTGCAGCCGCTGTGTCTTGTTTTCAAGGTTGTTGTCTATAAATTGTTTAAAAATGTTAATCCAGTTCGGTTTGTTCTGATCAATGCTTTGTGTTTCTGTACTGAAACCCTGCAGCCAACCAGCTACAGGGTCACACTCATGAGTTAAATCCATGAAACTGATGTCATTCACTTGTTCCACAGACACAACTTGTACTTTTAGAGAACAAACTGTACAGAACAATAATAAATGCTGTGTTCAAGTCAACTGGGAAACTTCTGAGTGGGGAAGAGAATCATCAGACTAGTGGGCTAATATTGTCTAACATTAGCAGCTTATATCAAGATCGTAGATATGACATACAATAATAAATTTGTTAAAATTAATTAAATAATTAAAGCGTTTGTAATATTTGGTGACGGAAGAGACGATTGTAGCTGAAGGGAAATCTTTCTGTGCGAGTTTCCGACCTGTTTGTACTTGGAAGTTGTTATTTCCAAACTTTCAACGTGTCATGAATGCACCAAAAGGCACTGCCTGTGCATGGTGAGAGGAAATGACTTCAAGAACCTGAAACAAGTCCAGCTAACCTCACAAATACCCTGACCTGGATCACTGGGAATCATCACAGGCATACAGGTAGATGTTAAAGGTCCATACGGTCTAAAGGTAGATGTTAAAGGTCCATACAGTCTAAAGGTAGATGTTAAAGGTCCATACTGTGTAAAGGTAGATGTTAAAGGTCCATACAGTCTAAAGGTAGATGTTAAAGGTCCATACTGTGTAAAGGTAGACCTCCATGTGGTCTTTGATAATAAAGCAGGTCATAACCTGTTCTTAAATTAGATACATTTATAATTAGTTAATATTATTAGTTATTAGTTAACTTGTTATTCATATTTGTTTAATGTTCATATGTATTTATTATTATTTTATCATATTATCAGCCAAAGCCCAATCAGCAGAGAGCATCTGATCCTCTCCTCTGATTGGCTGACTGACCTGTTGTTCCTAGAGCTCAGAGAAAAGCCTGAGAGAGGAAATATAAAACTACACTGATGGTTTTTAGTTGTTATGGATATCACCCCTTCAAAATAAAAGACTGGAGGAGTTAAAATATGGACTTTTAAAAACACCAAACTGATCCTTTAAACCTTTGTGTCCTCTCCTGGAGGCAGAAACAATCGGCCTCTCCTCAGATCCTCACGCTGACAACATTTTGTTTTGACTCCGAATGTCATCTTGTGATTATTCGTCATTTTCTAAAAGTAGAACACTCAGCTGTCGACTTGTCAGGACCAGCTCACGGTCTGTTTTCTCCCTCTCAGTCTCGTCCTGTTTATCTTCACTTCTGTCTGCGCTGATTAAATCGACCTTCGTTGTCAGCTCCTTCACCTTCTCCAAAGACTCGAGCACATGGTTCATCTGCACAGGAACATAACAGCTCAGCACGTTTCTACACACAGATTTTATCATTACTCAATATATTGGCTTCAAAACTGCTCGATTGCACAAGAGCTACCACTCACTTTAACCTCATATTGTTAATTGTCATCTTGAGTTTAAAGAAAAGGTTAAAAAAGTCAAAATACCATATTTGCATTCTGTAATATGTTTAATATGGGATTAAATGAACTGAGATAATGACCTGAACCATGTTATTGTGACCCAGCTCCAAATCCAGTTAATCAACTGGTTTTCTATGCGTATGAACGTATCTGGGAACATGTTTTCATCCCTGCTGCAGAGGGAAACATCCAGACATCAACACATCTGAGGCATTAAATGAAGCTCTGAACCAGGTCGGCTGAGGATTCAGTAAAAACACGTCTCAGTCGCATCAGGACGTTTCCTGCGAAGAAGTAGAAAAACTAAAACAGTGTCCCTGCCGTCACTGCAGGTTTTTATTGTCCACTCGTCCTCTGTGGATTCTGTCACAGTCTGAATGAAATCTGTCTCATCCTGGTGCAGAGAACAAGAGTCCAGAACAGAGTCCGAATCCCTCTACTGGTCCATGGGCTGCACGGCAGCTAAAGAGCTGATGAAGGCGTCGTAGTGCTGCGGGTGGCAGCGCCTGTACTCGTTGATCTTCCTCTTGATCTGTTTGGGTGTGTCCTGGTAGTAGTTCTTCTCGTCTCTGGCCATCGCCTGAAATCGCAGCAAGTTGTCATTTTTATTCATTTAAATGGACCATCATTTAAATAATGAACATCATGTTGTATTGAAGACTTGAAACTAGAGACTGAAACGTTTACTGAGCTAATAAATCATGGAGAACTTGGGACATTTTCCCACAGACTTCAATACAATCTGACTTCTTTAACAACCAGTGGAATCGCCCCCTGATGGTCATTAGAGAGGATGAAGGTTTAAGGCTCTTATCATTGGCTTCACTTTTATAAACAGTGATCAGGATGTGGCAGCTTTTCGTTAGCAGTATAGCTGCAGCCGATGCTAAGGCTAATGTTAATTGGGTCATTAACTGTCGAGGGATCTTGTGAAGAGAAAGTTAGATTTTCTTGGTGCCATAAAGTCGACATCAAAACCATCCATCAGGGTCATACGGTGAAAACCTGAGGTAATGAGACGAACCAACAGATCGTGTTCAAAGCTCTGGTCTATTTTCTGAAAACCAGCTTTGAGTCTCATGTGTTGGTTGAGAAAAGTACATTTTAGAGGACGGTTATATAATGAAATGTCACAGTGATGCATGTGACTGATTCAGCTTTGAGGAGTTTAAAACTACACACACTAACTTCAGCTTCTGGTCCCATTTAAACCAACTGTTGAAAATCCATCTGAATGAGGCTCTTTTCTAATAAAAGCTCAGCTCATTCAACGTCTCGAAGTTTGTCCCTTCAGTCAGAAGTCAGCAGAAAAACACACATCAGCTGTGACAGAAGATGATGGAGCTGAAACCTTTTTTGTTTTTCAGCTGAAACAAACAGAGGACGATGTTTTATCACCGGCTGCTCTCGATATAAAAAATATTCACCCGACAAATCAGGTTTCCTGCTCAGCGACGAGCACCGACGGCACGAAGAGAACGTCTTAGACCTTGGCAGCCGGCCCTCATTACTCAGATGTCAGAGCGTCCTTGAACGCACCAGCAGGGAAACTTACCCCTTAACAGGAATTTCTAATATTAAAGAGCTTAAAAAGCAGCAGGTGACAATCAAGTGTCAAACTAACTTCAGCCTGTTGATGACGCTAATGCTACTAATGGTGCTAATAGCGATACTGATGCGCGTGATGTTAATGATGCTAATTATGCCAATGATGCTAATGACTTGCTTTAGTTTTATGTTGCTTCATTTTCCACAAACAAAGTGAAGTGACACGTTGTTCAGAGGAGAGATTACACGGGTGTCAACACGTCGAGACACTGAGACCTTTTCAGAAACGAGACTCACCCCTGAGCTACTGTCTGAAATATTAAAGGGATCCTTGTGATTCTGCGACAGTATCGAAACTGGCATCGACCTCAAAAACCCCGCTGAGCTAATCTGATCATTGATAAAAGGTATAAATCATCCATCTCATGCAGTTTGAGATACTGACACTCAACTGTCCTCAGTGTAAACACTTAGAGTGGCAGCTGTGTTACCGTAGCAACATCGTCCAGGACACATTGGCGCCTGGTTGGAGGGTCTCACCTTGTGGTCGTCGCCGTGTTCTCGGATCATGTACTGGACGTACTCGATCAGGTCGGAGGATAACGTCTTGGTGTCTTTCTCTGTTCGACTCGCCTCCTCCTCCAGTTCTGATCAAGACACAACAGAAAAACTGATTTAACCCTTTGTCACAAACCAGAATAACAAAAGAAAACTTCAACACAGGAAGTTCCACACATGTGTTTGTGTTGTTCTAGAGCTGATTTGAAGTTTCTCTCTTTATCTGATCTGAGTTCTGCTCATTCTTTGGAGCAGTAATGATGAAAAATCAGCTCCAAAGCCTCTAATGCTCTAAATCTCTTATTGTCCATGTCTCTCTGTCTTTATTCTGTCACTACAATAAACTCAGAGCAACTTCTCCTCACTCTGAGATCAGAAAAATACAGGATTGATCCCATTGACTTTGGCTACAGGCAGCTGACAGCTAGGCCTCTGAAGGAGACACTCTGATTGGCTGTGACATCACCCACTGGAGCCAATAGGAGTGTCCTATGTAGAGACGTGACTCTAGACGTCTCTATCAAAGATGGAGGATGAGAATGGATGGATAAACACACAGAAGTAAAGCAGCAATGCTCCAGTCAAAGGCTCAGACTGATCCAGATCTGAACTAACTTCCTTCATGAGTTTATCACTGAAGTCAGTGTCACACAGGACAAATCAGGGCTTGTTAGAAAGAGCTGATTCTCTAGTTTCATGATCAAAAAGGACTTTTTGATTCTTCTCCTGTTTAATTTTTGTGGGAAGACAAAATATAAAAAAAGCCAATTATCTGTTTGTGTTAGTATAAAAAACATCAACAAAGATCGATGTTGTCAGATTTTCTGAGCTTGAACGGAGGGAACAAGGCGTCGTCCTGCTCTGCTGCTGGAGGCAACAACAAAAACATCTGATTCATTTCTAATTAGGCTGCACTCACACCGAGCGGCCACATGAATGAAGTGAAGAGGTCGGAGGAAAAGCTTTGAAAAAAGACGACTAACAGGAGTCGAGACATTAAAACGGAAGAAGAGGAAGACTTCACCTTCATCATCTTCAGTGGAATCACTCAGAGGCATCAAGATGACTTTAATTTTAATTAATGCTGTTGTGAGATTTTGTGCTGTTAATGAAGGTAAACTGAGGAGGAAGAGTCCGGGGAGGAAGATGCTGCAGCAGCAACAGTGCAGTGACACACACACACACACACACACACACACACACACACTACTGTTGATTTTTTACAGTTTGATTTCAAATGTTTAAGTGATTACGATTCCAGGCTGTAAAGCAGCTCAGGTTTGTCTATAAACGTAGTGAAAAATAACTACGTCACACAACCCCACGTCAAACCCCTCGTCCAGCACGAAGCATCAAAGAAGAAGAGCGCTGAAGGACGTGACTTACGGTTGAGGACGTAGGGCTTGGTCACGATGCCGACGGGAGCTCTGGTCTCCTTGTCGTCTCCAACGAGCTGCACGTGTGAACGAGAAAACACAATGAGGGAACATCGGAGGTCAGGTCGTCGTTTCTGGGTTAATGTGTCAGAGGACGATAAACATGTTTATTTTCCACAGATCGTACGTCACCAACTAATGTGAGGTTTTCAGCACTGATGTCGAATCAACTATGTTCAGGTCATTGTCAAAGAGATGAAACTGTCTGAGGCTGCGGGAAAACAAGCTGCAGCCCAGAGCACAAGATTAACTTTACTTTGCCTCCTTAAACGTGACGAGAGCAGAAAGAGTGAAGAGCAGCAGTTTTATGCTGAGATTCAGGAAAAGCTCATGTCCACATTCAGGAGTTTTCACCACTGTGGGACCTTTGAATCCAATTTATTTGTTCTGATCCAGAACCAGCTGGATTTCTGTATCAGTTTATTGGTTTTGACACCAGTTATAAAACTTCTTTCTCCGGGTGTCACTTGTGTTCGTCAGCGCTCCGTCGCCCTCATCTGGAACAAACTGAAAACTACAGGAACATTTAAAAAACAGACCTGTTGGACACATTTAATATTTAGTTTATATGATAATATATGTGATTCACTAATGGAGTCAACACCTCCCAGAAGATCTGAAGGCAGCAGGAAGTGTTTTTAAAAGCAAACTCAAGAGCGACCCATTTAGTCTCTAATCAAATTATTTATTTGTTGGTTTATTTATGGTGTATTTATATATTTTAAGTTGTTTCCTATATCATTTTATTCTCCGATGTGATTTTATTCTAGTATCGTTTTGTTATCGTTCTTCTTGACTTTTATTTCTGGTTTTATTCTCTTTCAAATATCTCAGCATTTTATGATTTCATCTTTTCTATTTTGTCTTCGTTGTTATTTCCCTATTTTTATTGTATTCTTTTGTTTGTTTTATCACTTTTACTCTGTAAAGCACTTTGTGTTTCACTGTTTGTATGAACAGTTCTTGACAAATAAGGTTTTACTGATTGATGAACTCAGATTTACCCAGGAAGTATCAACCCACCGTGACGTCGCCATCGTCTGTGAGCTGCTGTTTGAAGCCTCCAGTTTATAATTTTTTAAATGGACCATCATTTAAAAAATGAACATCATGTTGTATTAAAGACTTGAAACTAGAGACTGAGACCATAAACTCATTAGGAAAACGTTTACTGAGCTAATAAATCAAGGGAGAAGTAGGGACATTTTCCCATAGACTTCAATACAATCTGACTTCTTTAACAACCAGTGGAGTCGCCCCCTGATGGTCATTAGAGAGGATGAAGGGTTAAGGCTTCACTTAACAGACCCAGACTCTGGTCTGGTTTACAGATGTTGACGTGTGTGATATGTTGTTTTATTCCAGCTGCAAAATGAGACCGATGTGACTCTCAAGGGTTCAGACTCAGGATCTGTGTCAATATGGCCGACAGCGTTCAAATGACTGCGTCGAAGACCAAAACCCAGAGCGGCCACTTACTTTCTGTTTCTTTATGGGCAGCGTCCGGTTGGGGTCAAAGGCCAGGCCCATCTCCTGCAGGTTCCTGGCCATGGACTTCTTATCGTCCCACGCATTTCGAATCTGTGCGCTGAGAGATGAGAGCAGTTTGAGACAACACAACAGCCTTTCTGGAATAAATCTGAGTGGAAACAGCTGGAAAAAACACAAACAAACAAACAAACTTTTACACCCTGTGACGCTGGCAGCTGATTCTAGCTGAATCTGTTTCCTTACTAATGTCGACCACGTTTCATGAATCAGTGTCGTTGGTTCACTGATCTAAAGCTAAAGGCAGATACAGGCAGACAGGACAGACTGTAGTGTAGTGACCTGAGACTCAGTGATGATTCAGAGACGTTTTCATACGTTTGACCTGATGAAAGTGTGAAACCACGAGTCTGTATTAGTGCTTTATTATCTACAGCAGGTCTCAGTTAGATCAGGTCTGAATCAGGTCTCAGTTAGACCAGGGCTGAATCAGGTCTCAGTTAGACCAGGGCTGAATCAGGTCTCAGTTAAACCAGGTCTGAATCAGGTATAAGTTAGACCAGGTCTGAATCAGGTCTAAGTTAGACCAGGTCTGAATCAGGTCTGAATCAGGTCTCAGTTAGACCAGGTCTGAATCAGGTCTCAGTTAGACCAGGTCTGAATCAGGTCTGAATCAGGTCTGAATCAGGTCTCAGTTAAACCAGGTCTGAATCAGGTATAAGTTAGACCAGGTCTGAATCAGGTCTGAATCAGGTCTCAGTTAGACCAGGTCTGAATCAGGTCTCAGTTAGACCAGGGCTGAATCAGGTCTCAGTTAAACCAGGTCTGAATCAGGTATAAGTTAGACCAGGTCTGAATCAGGTCTGAATCAGGTCTCAGTTAGACCAGGTCTGTATCAGATCTCAGTTAAACCGGAGTTGAACCGCTTTAGCCGCCGTTAGCTCACATGCTAACTCCACCCGCTCACCCACCTCTCGATCCTCGGGTTGTATTTCTTGATGAACTGTTTCTTCAGCTTCTTCCGGTTTTTGTTGTAGTCAAACTTCTTCCTCTTGCTCGACTGCTTGGCTTTCGGCATGTTTGTGTTTTCTCCTGTTTTCTCCTGTTTCTCGGCGCCGCGGAGGTTTGTGGGTCCGATCCACAACGTGGAGCAGCAACAGGAAGCACGTGTGTGTTTTCTTCCGGTCACGTGACTCCAGGCCACGCCCCTATTTCAACTTTGACCTTTTGAAGTGTTTTTTTTTGCATATCTATATAAATGCAACACAATACATACAAACAACACAAAAATATAAATAAAATACACACATTTACACACATATCATTAAAATAATTTAAAGTTGATATGAAGTCTGTCCCAGAAACTTTAAACGAGTTGCTGCATCAGCAATAATTACATTTAAAGATAAATCATAAATTACATGCAAATTTGAGGGTTTTGGATTTTTAGACAAAAAAAGCTGAAATATTTTTTGCTTCTAAACCAAATGGTTTTAAAACAACTGACAGACTCATTGTGAAAAGAATGTTATTCGCAGCTTAGATGTTTACAATTAGAAGTTATTAAAACTTTATTTTAGTATATAAACAAAAACATTTTACCCAAGGTCCATGAGATCACAGCAGGAAACCTTCCTGTTTAGCAGTGACTCCTTTAAAATCAAGTTTGGTACTTTTTGATCATATTTTTTATTTATGTGCTGTAACTTCCTTATTAATCTTTTATTTAGTTTTATCACATATAATCTCAACAAATCAAAACTTGTAACAAAATCAAAATAATCAACACGCACAGAAAAACCAGCTGCAGCTGCTGTTTTTATCCACTAGATGTCAGACTGGGTCAAAAATATTTCAGCTTCATCTCCTCCGTTTTATTTAATTCAGACAAAAATGAAATTTTGGATGTAAGTGAAACTTAGGGAACTTGACTTCATTTATCAGCAGCAACATTTTCTTCACTTTGTTTACATTTCAGCAAATTTAATTAATTACATGATGTAAATACACTCATCAGCCATAACATTATAACCACGTGCCTCATATGGTGCAGGTCCTGACCCTGGAGGTCTGGACTCCTCTAGACCTCTGAAGCTGAGCTGTGGTATCTGGACCCAGACCTTAGCAGCAGATCCTTTAAGTCCTGAAGTTGTGAGGTGGAGCCTCCATGGATCAGACTTGTTGGTCCAGCTCATCCCACAGATGCTGGACTGGACTGAGATCTGGGGGATTTGGAGCCAAGTCAACACCTTGAACTGGTTGTTGTTCCTCAAAGCTCCTGAACCATTGTTGCAGTGACAGGGAGCATTATCCTGCTGAAAGAGGCCACTGCCATTAGGGAAGACTGTTTCCATGAAGGGGGGGACTTGGTCTGAACCATGTTTAGGGAGGTGGGACGAGTCAAAGGAACATCCACATGAATGGACCCAAGGTTTCCCAGCAGGACATTGACCACAGCATCACACTGCCTCCACCAGCTGCTCTTCTTCCCATAATGCATCCTGGTGCCAGGTCTTCACCAAGTAAGAAAACCTGATCCCTCAGACTGGACCACCATCTTACATTTCTCCATGGTCCAGTTCTGATGCGCCTGTGTCCATATTAGGATCTCCTGGTGGTGGACAGGGGTCAGCATGGACACCCTGACCGGTCTGAGGCTACACAGCCCCAAACACAACAAACTGATACTCTCTGTGTTCTGACACCTTTCTATCAGAACCAGCATGAACTTCTTCATCAGTCTGAGCTCCAGCAGCTCTTCTGTTGGATCAGACCACAGGGTCCAGCCTTCACTCCCCACCACCATCACTGAGCCTTGACCCCTGACCCTGTCTGTGGTCCAGTGGTTCTCCCTCCTTGGACCACTTCTGGTAGGTCCTGACCACTGCAGCCCGGGAACATCCCACAGAGCTGCAGTGTTGGAGAAGCTCTGACTCAGTGTTAGAAACTGGTCTTCAGGTCCTGGTTTGTGTAAGAGGCCTTTGAGTCTTTGAAGTCACACTATCCTCTCATCAATGAGCAGCTGAGGATGATGGTCTTCAAATGGAAGTTTGGTCCAGAGAGTGAGCTCTGAAAGCCCGTCCAGGAGAAGCAATCAGTGAGTGACAAGCGCTGATCAATAACTGTATCAACCCCCCGCCTGATATGAGCTGCTGTCGTCAGCGTGCATGACAAAACAGTGTGAGTCTTTCTTAATGTAGCTTTAATGCACCGTGGTGTGCTCATTGATCTGTGCAGGGAAAGATGAGCCACAAAGAGCTGCAGCACTGGAGTCAGGAGTCCATTGATTTTTGCAATTGTAACAGTGCATCAATCTGATGTATCTGATTGATACGCCCATGGACACCAAAACCTTTCTGACCCATAAGAAGAATTGTATTTCAGTCATAGTGTATCGATTTAAATATTGTGACCTACGTCATTGTGAATCACAAATGCAGCTGATGGGAATGTTTTTATTAGCGAGATAATTTGCACATCAATCAATTATAGTGAAATCAAAGAAATATGAAAGCAACCTCAACCAACCTCGTATCTGTGGAGGCGTTTGGTAAATCCTCCAACACTAAGAACAGAAAATATGTGAAATAATGTGACTGTTTCATAACTGAAAAACACAAATGTACATTTACTTTCCGGAAATTGATAAGACATCAATGATAAGAACTTTAAATTTAGACATCTAGTCTAGTAAACATCCTGCTTATATTCATTTATACACATAAATAGAAGACAATATGTAAGAAAACGTGACAATTAAAACAACAACATCATCACAACAACAACAACAACAACAACAACAACAACAACAATACTATGAGGGGTTAACTAATTATAATATATATAAATCAATATAACAATATAAGACAGAAAATGTGCATGAATAAAATCAAATCACAATCAAAATATTAGTAACATAGTGATGTAACATGTTTTAAAATATTATATAACATATTATATGAACATATTTTAACGTTGATTTTATGTGTTTTTGGTGCACGTAATTTCTTTGAAAGTTTTATTATCATTATTGTTGAATCATATAACATGTTAAATAAAAATTACATTTAATGAATAGAATCAAATTAAATTAGTATACTTCTATAAATAGTACTTGCTCCGTGTATTTAGTAGCTATATTTCTCGGGCTTTTAAAGTTTAAGATAGTGTAATGAACATAATGTGAATATTGTGTTTTCACAGGGAACAGGCTGAAGCAGCCGGTATCTGAAAACGTGAGCGGAGTGAGACGTCTGTCTGTGGTCGTTTTCAGACAGAGTGAGACGTCTGTGCCTCTCCCTCCTCTCTGGCAGCAGCTCCAGGGCGGAGGGAGGAGGAGACGGAGGAGGAGCCGGAGGAGGAGACGGAGGACGGGAGGGGGAGCAGACTGTCACCGGACAGCGCTGAACCCAGCAAACGGAGAGTTGAATTTTTCCTCCTCGGCTGGGCGGCGGGAGGAGGCGGTGGACGGTGTCTAAGGGAGGATACACTGAGATTGAAGCCGCCGCGGGGGAACCGGGAGCTGGGTCTGCTGCCGCCGCTGTGACCCCGTCAACATGGAGCTGGAGAACATCGTGGCCAACACGGTGCTGCTGAAGGCTCGGGAAGGTAAGGATGGAGATGGCGGGTTGACAGCTCCTCTCTCCCGGTAGGACAGCAGCGGTCCGGCGGCCGGAGGGATGCCCCGGACATGGGTGATGGGAACTGTCACTGCACTTCCTCTTGGCCGGTGACCAAACCTTCTGATGCTGCGGCTCAATACGAACAAAACATTACCGAAAATATTGCCTCACATCGAGAGTGGATAGTAGTAATGCGCCGAACTCCGTTTCCAACTCAATCAATTTAAACTTTTCCGGGTTAGTTCGAAGTTTACGTTGTTGTTATTAAGGAGCCAACACGCATGCTCAACTCTTTAACAAATAGGGTCAAAATCGGTGTGGAACTCGTTTCATTAAATCCCTTAACTACAGTGAATCTCTGCCTTTCTTGTCCACGGTTCCCTCAGTAAACTGCCAATAACACTGTTAAAATACGCGAACCTCGCTAGGGAGTCCCGCTGACAGGAGGCAGTTAAGGATGCCAAGCTAGCAGGTTATGTCACTTAACTATTTCCAGTAGTGAACTTCTGTTTACTGATGTATGATGATGTATGATTGCTTCCAGAGATTTGTAAAACCTTTTCCGTATTGTTGTGTACAGTGAGCGCACGCGGAAGAAACGAAAGGGCGCGTAAAATTGACACTTTTTTCAAACGAGTTTGGCGTGGCTCTGACTCGGCACTCGAAACGCGAAGTGCGAGGTCCGGAAGGGGCTGCAACTGTAAAATGTGGCTGCAGCGACACTTCGGGTTTCCCTTTGCTGATGTTGCAGCATCGCCCCGTACGTTTGCGAAACAGGATGTGGAGGCAGAGCAGCTGTGTTGAACTGAGGTCTTGTACTTGCAGGAATGCACTTGATGATTTCGTTGTTTTATTTAGTCGTCCTCTTCATTTCCGGAACCTCTGTCCTGACACCTGTGGGCTCGTCCAGTCACTTCAGGTGAACATACATGTTGGAAAAAAAGAAACCTACATCTCCCATCACTGGAGGTCACATCGCAACAACACACGACCAAGTGCACGCAGAGTAAATCTCATTGTGAAGAAGGGAAACATCCTCAGAGCCCTTTGTTATTGTTGGTCTAAACAGGAGACAAAGGTTGTGGTGACTCATTGCCAACATAATCCTAATGCCATCTGCAGAGGGACACGAGAAGATGAGTGTCATGATCCCTGACTGTGAGCTTATCTGCTCAATTCAGCTTATCCGCCGCGCTCGTATGCAAGCAGGCCTCCGCGCTGGCGCCCATCTGCCCAGCTCAAGTGCCACTGAGCAAGGCATCATATCCTTCAGCGCTAGACAGGCCTTGACCTCTGACCTCTGATGCTCTTTTATCGCCAGGGAGCGAAGCGTTACGGGTCGGCGTTATTAGACCAGATCGTGTTTGATTTCATCAGGTAAACTCATGCACCACAGAGCTTCACAGCATGGGTCTATTTAAAGGAGCATTCCCCCGATTTTATACACAAAGTTCACTTTACTTGTCACAAGTGCTTCTCCTCATTCTGTGGAACAGCTGATCGTATCATCATAGTTATCCTGGCTTGGGACTAGGATTAGTTCCAGACCGGTGATGTGCAATATGAAAGATGCTGGACTGGAGGAGGCGAGGAGGGTCCAACAAAAAGTTTTATGCCTGAAAATCGAGCAGGACGCATCGGGCCCATACTCGGGCCACGTGCTTGTGTTTGTTCTTGGGCCGGGGAGCCGGGCTGTATACTGGGCCACAGGTCTGCTCTCTGGGTGGTGTTGTATGAGCTTGACCCTCAGCAGGAACTAAAAAAGTCCCCGGTTTTATCTGTAATGTTCATGTTCAGGCTGCAACAAACTTCCTGTAAAGGTGGACCTGGACTCTGGGTCTGTGAAGTGAAGCCAGTGCTGAAGAGCCTTAACCCTTCATCCTCTCTAATGACCATCAGGGGGCGACTCCACTGGTTGTTAAAGAAGTCAGATTGTATTGAAGTCTATGGGAAAATGTCCCCACTTCTCCCTTGATTTATTAGCTCAGTAAACGTTTTCCTAATGAGTTTATGGTCTCAGTCTCTGAGAATCTATTTGTCCCTTTGTCTTATCAATGTAAAAAAAAATACTTATTAAATATGATTTATACATTTTTTAATTTAACAAACAGCTCAAAATTATTCAAATTACTTTCATAAATAACAAAAAAAAGAAAAAATGCTGAATTCAATATTTGGAATTTTTCTTAAGGTACCGATTGATTAATTGACTAATTGTTGCAGCTTCTTTCTTTCTGAAAGGCTGATTAAAGAGGCCCTTTAACCAAAAATACAAACCTGTAGGAGAAGTTAGCAAAGAGTCAGAGGAGGTATAAAAAACAATGTTACTACAGGTGTAAAAGGAAAACGGTAAAGACTTGGTGCAAATGCTTGGTCCAGTTCCTAACTTTGTCTTTCTTTATGAATTTAGGCCAAGTTCTTCAGTATTTGGTTAATGTCTCAGCTCCTGTCATGAAGATGTGTTTAAATCTGCCTCTTGTGAGCCGGATTGCTTCTTTAACTACAATTCGCTCATACTTCACATTAGTGCCGAGCAGTTTCCACAGTGCACTCTTTGCTCTCAGACTGATTTCCTTCTAGGAAGCAATTAGTGGCCGTTAATTTCAAATCAAATTGCAGAGTCGTGAAAGTTGTTTGAAAGCCATCTACAGAGTGTCATTAATCACAATTAACTGGACTTGTGCCACAACTAACTCTGCTTTATCCTGAGATTGTTGAGCCTCGTCTCTGAAAAAAAAAACTGTTGCTTTTTGGATGTAAGTGTTTGATACTATCTGCTTTTCATTATTGCACTTATTGGTGAAAGGAATAACAGGTTGAAAGAAGAAATGTGTTAAAGTGTTAAAGGCGCATATTTTACATCTGTACAGTCTTTTGTTTTGAAGGGTTGATCTCCATAAGAAGATATATTTGTCGTTTAAGAACCAAAAACCATCTCAATGTAGTTTTACATCTACTCTTTCAGGCTGAGCGTTGAGCTCTAGGAACAACAGGTCAGTCAATCCTCTCTTCTGATTGGCTGAAAACTCAGAGAAACCCAAAATCCTGCAAGGTTGGATCGAGCATTTCTCTGTGAGACCTTGTGAGGCTTGGGGGGTGTAGCTAAGGACTGACTGCTTTGTCGTGACATCACAAAGTTCCTCGAAGTCCTGACGGCTGGTTTTAAGGCTCAGTTTCTGAAAACAGAGCCTGTGAGCATTTCTCTGTGACTGAGACCTTCACTGTATTGATATAGAACCTAGACCTGCTTTATAATCAGAGTCCACATAGAGGTCTACCTTTAGACCGTATGGACCTTTAAATATAACATCTACCTTTAGACTGTATGGACCTTTAAATATAACATCTACCTTTAGACCGTATGGACCTTTAACATCTACCTTTAGACTGTATGGACCTTTAACATCTACCTTTACCTCTACCACCTACCGACAGGTGTCATTGTGGAGATCTGTGTTTGGACTGAGCGCTCACTCTGCTGCTTTTCGAGGGTTCATATTTCAGTCTTGAGGTTTCATCTGTTAGTGGAGGCCGTGTGTGATGACGTCTTTGATGAGCTGTACATAAACTGCTAAATCTATTACTGGGTAATTTTCTCTTGACGTATTTCATCTCAGGCAACTTTTACTTTTAATAGTTTATTTATCTAACATTTGATTTATTCACTATATGTGTGAGCTTCTTGTGTTTATAAGTTTTCAGAACAAGCAGCTGAGGAGCTGGAACCAGATTTTTGTTGTATATTTTCAGACACAAATTGAGCTGTAGTCCCGTTCAGTCTCATTAAAGGAGCTGGGTTTGAAATTGATATTTAATCTGATAAAACAACACACAACTGAGTCCAGGTCCTGATAACAAATTAGACATTTTTATGATATTTTACTTCAAGAAATAGGAACGTTGTTCTGCTAAACCTTTCTTTTTAATAACAAAAGAAGCCTTTGATTATAAATGGAAGATATTTGTTTTTTTTTTAACTGCTGAGGACGTCAGCTTTATTGACTTAAAGATTAGTGCAGAAATTTATCAGATCAAGATTAATTGATAATTAAAATACTTGATGAATTCAGTTGCTATTCTAAAGTAATCTGATGTAATATTTGCTAAACCTATTAACAACATATAAGATTTTGTCTAAATACAAGCAACGGTAAAACAACTTGAATAAAGTCCAACCCGAAAAATGAAAAATATGATTTAAATCAAAGATCTATCTGATTGAAGAATAAAAAGACGAGTTAATAAATCTGACCAGACACTGATTCTAAAGGCTAAAGATGCTCTTCTTTGGTGTTTGTGACTCATCATACTTTAGTTTCTCTCTAATGAAAAGCTGAATTAAGCTCTGTTCATGTTCTAAAGCTGTCCAGTATTGTGGCAATAAATGATACAGAAGGTGCCTGGAAAAGCAAATGAACACAAGCCTAAGTCCATCATCCAGAGTAATTAAATGCAAATGAGATAGATACAGCGCTGCTATGTCATTGCCCCGTGTTCTACTTTTAACCCTCACATCACCAGCTCTTCAGTCAGACAGCTGACCTGAGCTGGTCCCATAGGTCCATACGGTCTAAAGGTCCATGTTAAAGGTCCATACGGTCTAAAGGTCCATGTTAAAGGTCCATACGGTCTAAAGGTAGATGTTAAAGGTCCATACGGTCTAAAGGTAGATGTTAAAGGTCCATACGGTCTAAAGGTAGATGTTAAAGGTCCATACAGTCTAAAGGTAGATGTTAAAGGTCCATACGGTCTAAAGGTAGATGTTAAAGGTCCATTATCAGATAAAACTACATATTTTAAAACATCTTGGTCATTCTTCCCACTTTGTTTCACACACTAATATTCATGTTAGTCTTGATATGCCGCAGAAAACTAAGCTGCTTTTCATGGAACATTTAATTTGATTAAATAGTTTGTAGTAAAGCTGGAGGAGGAGACAACATGTGACAGGGTTCAGACTGTGAACGTTACATTTAAACCACTGAGCCCCAGGAAAATCCACCTGGTTTCTATATGTAATTTATTTGTGCAAGTTTAAATCTAAAACATTGCCCATATTTTTTCTGCTCTGTTCTCTATCCTGATTGGGTGGTACAGACTGTCAATCACAGAGTAGCCACGCCCCCTAATTCATCCCCTGCTTTCTGGTCTATTTTCCTCTAAATGGACCATCATTTAAAAAATGAACATCATGTTGTATTGAAGACAGCATTGGCTTCACTTTATGGACACAGACTCTACGTCCACTTTTATAAAAAATCTGTGGTGAAGCTAAGAGACTGAAGCCCGTGGGCTGGGGGTGGTGACTGTTTTGTTCTGACATCACAAAGTTCCAGAAGTCATGACGGCTGGTTTTAAGGCTCAGTTTCTGAAAACAGGCTGTGAGCATTTCTCTGTGACTGAGACCTTTGATACTTTAACTGCATTAATATAGAAACTAGACCTGATTTATAATCAAAGACCACATGGGGGTCTACCTTTAGACTGGATGGCCCTTTAACATCTACCTTTAGACTGTATGGACCTTTAACATCTACCTTTAGACTGTATGGACCTTTAACATCTACCTTTAGACTGTATGGACCTTTAACATCAGGTCAAGACAACAGTCACCTTTGACCTGTACTTCCAGTTACTAGTTATTATTATTAGTCTAATTATATGTGTTCATCATTGCTGTCACGTCATATTCTCATGCTGTTTGTCTTTATTTCCATTTCCACTAATATTCCAAACGGACGTCAGCCATCTCGTGTTCTCTGGTATCAATGAACTCAGCTGTAATTCTGTTCTTGATACTATCTCTCCTGTTTCCTGGACACAAACAAAACATCTTGTTTGCATTGTATCTGCAGCAATAATGGTCTTTACTCATGTTTGAGTAGCAGATGGCCGTGGAGGATTTGAATAGCAAATCCTGAAGCGTATCATTGACTGTCTCCTGCTTGAAGGTGGGACACCTTGTGGCTGCTGCTGTGGTCACAACTACGCAGTGTTATCAGTAAATACTTCCACGCTGTGTCTGTTTGATCCCGGAGCATCATGAAGAGCAATCAGTCCTGCACAAACATCACAGCATCGCCGCCTGTAACCTCTGGTCAGAGCCTACTGTTACAGTTTCAGATAGATTATCCTCCCAAATAATGAAGCCGTCGACCACATAAAGCTGATGCTACAAACTCTACATGAAATTCAAGTATTTAAATGAAAATACAACCCAACTCTGAATGCTAACAGGCGCTAAAAGTCGTCCAACGTCTCCAAACAGGGAGCAGGACTCAGGAGAAACGTCCGCAGGCTAAGAGTCGACTGTTTGACTCGGGAATGTGAAGCCTGAAGCTGCCGGACGTTTCCTCGCTGCTCAGGAAGAGAGAACGTGTCACCACCTGCCCCGCTTCAATAAACTCATCACACTGCTCTCTTACTTTTTAACACTGTTTCAGCCTCTTTATGTTTTTATCCAAAGGCTGGAAGTTAGTTTGGAAAGAAAAAGCTGAATCACCGTCAACATCTGAAGTGTTGTTTTCACTAATGGGTGTTTCTCCTGTTAGAAACACAACTGACCAATCAGAGCTCAGGAGCCGGTGGCGATTTCTGTCTTTGTGGCTAATGAGCTAGTAAATGGTGACAAGCCAAGACTGAGCGTCTGTGAGCAACGAAGTCGACCACGTTAAAGAGAAGTTCACTAAGATTCATAGCCACCGCTGCTGTGGTCAACAGAACTAAACTAAAGAAAATAAAATAAACAAAATATAAGAAATTAAAACTATACAATGACATGATATAAAATAAAACAAAACATAATAAAACAGGAAGTCCTTTAGATGAAACTCAGGGCAACTGTGTCCATTTCTCAGGTCACTTTTTTTTTTTCTAGAATTTACTGTTGATTTAAGTGTTTTTATTGTTTCTGGATCATTTGATCCATAAAACTTGATCACTCACTGACAATTAGTTAATTTATTTATCATTAGCCTAAAAAATGTAGCAATTTGCTGCTTTTTATTTGCCGTTTTACATCATTTAAAGTGAAAACTCTCCAAACTTCAGACGGTTTCTGAGCAGCACAAAAGAAAAAGTTTTTGTTGTAACATGCAGAAACGTAGATACATGATGATGATGGTGTGATACATGATGAACGTGATGACTGAAGGTCAACCTGCAGGGACTTGAACTTTGCTTTTTCATTTAGGGAGTTAGTTATTGAGGAGTTAGGGACCAACCTAACTCCTGAACACCCCCAAAGCCAACAGGGCCACGACTACTACGAGTAGTGTTGTGTTGAGCTTGTGAGGAAAAATTTATTTATTTTTTTCATTTTGATGTTTTTAGTGAATAGTTCAGTGACAAAACAAGAAGTGAGGGATTAGAAAAGCAAAGCAGCAAATAGTCCAGTCGACCGAACGGGTGTCTCAAAATAATGAATCATATAATATGAAAGAATAATAAATCAAGGGAGAAGTAGGGACATTTCCCCATAGACTTCAATACAATCTGGCCCTTTTTTTTCTCTGACTTAACATCTAACTTGGTGAAAAAGCAGAATGATCGTCAGTGATGTCACGTCACTTTAACGCCCCCTTTTTTTTTTAACTGGAACCTGTTTGTTTTGCAGGAGGAGGTGGAAACAGAAAAGGAAAGAGCAAGAAATGGAAGCAGATGCTGCAGTTTCCCCACATTAGTCTGTGTGAAGAGCTGCGACAAACCACAGGTAAGATTAAGGTGTCATCCCCTTTTTACTTTTGTCCTTGACTGAGATGAAAGTCTGATTTGTTGACTTTCAGCTGAAAACACATCTTGTCTAGCCATCACCAAACCTCCATATCATCAAGATCTTTGTGTCAAGGTTGGAGGGAAAAAGTGGGATCACAAGCGTCTGAAATCCTGTGGCAGCTCCTGTTTTGGCTGGTGTGTGTGGGCATCTTGGCTTTTTCTGCAGTCAACCAGCTCCTAAAGCTGTGGTAACCATCGATGATGATGTCATATTGACAGTATTGTCTTAGTTCAACAGATTTTGAAGCTTAAGCAAAAACCATCTTAGTGTAGTTTTACATCTCCTGTTTTCTGAGTGATCCAATAAAAGTGTAGCAGATTTCAGGTAAAACACTGTAAGGTTGGATGGTGGGTCCAGATCAGTGGGGCTTGGGGCGTAACTGAGGGCAGTGACTACTTTATTGTGACATCACAAAGTTCCAGAAGTCCTGACGGCTGGTTTTATGGCTCAGTTTCTGAATACAGGCTGTGAACATTTCTCTGTGACTGAGACCTTTGATACTTTCACTGTATTAATATAGAACCTGGACCTGCTTTATAATCA
>CM076660.1:862314-879238 GCA_038496675.1 Rachycentron canadum | reverse complement strand
ATATATATATATATATATATATATATATATATATATATATATAATCATATAGCCAGAGGATGTTTACATGTGATAATAATATAAGTAACATCATTCTTGTCATATATGATATTCCTATATGTGAAGTGTGTGTCCCATAGGTGAAGAAACTGAAGTATGTTTCTGCACAGTGGTACAGTGGTTAGCAAGAAGGTTCAAACCCCGGTTCGCCCTGTACTTGTTTTCCTCATGGGTGTTGCCTCTATTGTCTCTATAATCCCCAGCTGGTGTGTGATGGTGTGTGGACTCGTGTCATTTCCTCCCCTGAAAAAAAAAATAGCAGCTTCTATAAGTTCAAATTGCTTCTGTTATCGTTGCTTCCATCTAATATGGACGGATCACATTTCAAACCTGCTGCAAGAAAACGCTCGAAGTAGGAACTTTGTGTATTGAGTCACACGGAAAGTCAGAAAAACATAAAGCCACGATAAAATGCCACCAGCAACACACACACACACACATTTACACAAGCCCATCCCAATTTTCCTTCATATCCCTTCACCGTTTTAGCCAGTACACACGAAATGAGTCTAAAACTGATTTTATAATGGTCTTAATCTTAGCTTGAACGATGAAGCAGATATAAGTAAATACTTTCTGTAAAGACGCAAGTCATGTAAAAAAAAAAAGTAGATTTCTCTCACGCTTCCATATAAAAGTCACCATAACGGTTAGTCATGAGCGAGCTGCTGACTGTTGACTGCTCAAAGTTGGTCTAACTCGACTCTGTTTCATACCAAACATATCATTGATCTGGTTTTGGAAAGTAAAGAGCAGGACAACACTAAAAAAAATTTTTAATAAAATCTTGCTCAAGTGTTACCACAGAGGAAACTGTGGCCGGCACAGAAAGAGGAAGCAGACACTGGTGTTTGTGCTGCTTCAACCAGTAACACAGTTGGTTTCAGTTTAACAGGTAACAGGTTGGAGACAGAAGCAGGATTTTATGATACCAGAGACACCAGTCAGGACAGGAAGAGAGGAAGCACAGGAAGGAGATCGGAAGGTGTCTCTCAAAAACTCAGAAAAGGGAATTTGAACTGAAGGATCTGAAAAAGTTAAATTCACTGATAGAAGATGGAGTTTAACAATGTGTAAATAAATATAGTAAAATAACTATAACTTTGTTGTGTGTGTTGGAGAATTGATGAGATGACTCAAACAAAAATATGTACTGATGTGTCAACATGTAGATTGAGGCAACTTGATGCCACAATGACAGGCTTTTATTGTGAAGGAGATGAAAGAACAGACCAATTTATGATTGTTGACAATCTTCCAGCAGCTCTGCCTCAGTCTCTGTTACATGTTGTTCAAGTTTCTGTTTTGTTTGGAAGTTTCACGATGCTAAACTTGCTAATTTTGATACTAGCCCCACTAATGGACTGTTTATAAAAATGGGCCCAAAAACTGAAACTCCTCAGCTCCAACTTTCTCTTCTAAATATGGTTTCTTCTGGGTTAAAAAAAATATCAAGATGGTCGACAGACAAATGACAAACTGGAGGCTTCAGAGCAGCAGCTCACAGGCCGATGGGTGACGTCACGTGGGCTGACAAGGCCGCGATGCAGCTTTTGAGTATTTGATCCGAACTGAAGTAGATGTGGACTTCGAATTGGGTTGTGACTGATGATGTTTCACAAGAACACAGAGAAGAGCAGAGATTAAAGTCAAATCCATCTAAAAATAGCATAAAACTCCAAAAAACTCTTAAGTCTGGAGAGTCTTTTAAAGTTTGAACCATGTTTCGAGCTTCGAATATGTTTCTACATCTCTCAGAACGAGACACATGCCCACTGTGAGCTGCCTGAGAGGCGTAGAGCAGCCAACAAAAGACTAGTTGTGTTTAAGTCCCAAGGTCATCAGCTCAACTGTTGGAGGCGCTTCGGTTGAGTTATGGAAGATTTTAGATACGTGTGAACACAGCAGAAATAAAAAAAAAAAAATAACCTCAAGGATGTTTTTCATTTTAAAAGAAAAGCCACAGCCACAATTAGCTGACTTATCTAAAAACATACACTCAGCTGCCTCGAGAGATATCGTGACGCTCACCCTACATCTCATGATCTCATAGTCCCAGATCCTCTCATTGACTCCTCTGGGCACCATCGCTCACTGGCTTCCCAACATCAAACATTTTCCTTTGCTTTACTTTGTCTCTCTCTGCTCTGAAACATCTCATTTGTGTCCCCAGACTTCCTGCAGCCTCGTCAGTGGTCGACATTATCATTGCACGATCCAAAGGAAAAATCAGAATTGTTTACAGGCCAGTGAAAATATCATGTGTGTTCATCCAGTTTCAAAAAGGAGACAACAGAAACAGCCCAACAGCTGAATCAAAAGCAGATACAGACAATTTTTATCTTAAAACAACCAATGTATTTTTCAAAACCCTGTAGCAATAGAACCAAATTATATTGACCCAATACACTGAATCACCAGTGATATAAAGTAGAATCTTGATATAAACAACTTATTATCAACTTCATGTTTCCTTTGTTGCTCAACAGGCTGTTCCTTATCGTGTTTGATTTGGTTGTTTTCTGACTGCATTTGTTTTTCCGTCATCTTAATTCATTAATTTATTGACTTGTGGTCTTGGATTTTTGTGTTGTTTTTGAGGTGTGTGGTTTATTGTGTGGTTTATCTTTATTGTGTCCCTGTAGGAGTGTTGTGCACCCTTTAGGACCACCCAAAGGCCAATTGTTAACCCTCCGTGACGTCACCATCGTCTCTGAGCTGCTGCTCTGAAGCCTCCAGGTTGTAATTTGTCTGTCGGCCATCTTGGTTTTTTGAAACCAGTAGAAACCATCTTTGGAGGAGAAGGTGGAGCTGAGGAGGAGTGAGGGGTGAAGCTGACCTGCTCTATACTCTATCCTGATTGGGTGGTACAGTCTGTCAATCACACAGTAGCCACGCCCCCTAATTCATCCCCTGCTTTCTGGTCTATTTTCCTCTAAATGGGCCATCATTTAAAAAATGAACATCATGTTGTATTGAAGACCTGAAACTAGAGACTGAGACCATAAACTCATTAGGAAAACGTTTACTGAGCTAATAAATCAAGGGAGAAGTAGGGACATTTTCCCATAGACTTCAATACAATCCGACTTAGTAGTAAACTAGTAGTAAAGTTCAATCGAGGCTGAATCTAAAACTAAGACTGACTTCTTTAACAACCAGTGGAGTCGCCCCCTGATGGTCATTAGAGAGGATGAAGGTTTAATGCTCTTCACAATATTGTTAAGTACTGTTAAGCTAACATTAGCTTACAGACGCTAACGGGCAGAATAGTCAACAACGTCAGGGCTCTTCAATCACACACAATTTTAGAGCCGGTCATGTTAGAAATGAAATCATCATAGCAGCTGACTTTTATTCAGCATTGAAAGTCATAATTGCATTATTTATATAAAAGTACTGACTTTCCTCTGACTGATGTAATGTGGCCAAGTATTTGGACACTTGGTTTGAGGGTGATTTTTTTTTTTTTCCTGAACTTGGGTCAGCAGTTAGTTCATGGGGTCGTTTGTCACGTTAAACAAAGAAACAGGTTTATAAAGAAATGGTTTTCTCTGAAATAGACCTTATTTCCCAACATCAGTGTTGGACCTCAAAGATATTCCTGTGGCTCCATCCCTACAGCCCATCTTTATCTTAACACTGTCAACAAGTCAAGTGGTTTGACCCCCACTGGGGGTTAACCATAGTAACGTGATGTCAGTATGATGTGGAATATTATCAGTATCCATATGTTTACAGCAAAGCTCCACCGGAGTTTATCTGTGGAGGCACTGTTATTGGACAGAGCCTGGTAATATACGTCCATACACTCAGGCTGAGCAGAGTAAACACACAGGCCACATTGTTATTCAGACATCCATTAAAGAGGAAGAAGCACTGAGGCCCGGCTGATGATGACCTATGATAAAGCGTGGACTTGTACTGGCCTGAGGCGCAGCGCAGCGCGGCGACGGCCAGGCTGCTTGGGATCAAAACCAGGAGGAAGGTTTTGATCCCAAAACAAGGATCAATTTATGTGCAGCTCATGTTCTGGTTTGTTGTCTCAGGAAGTTCACTCAGGGAATAAATCAGCCTCTTTTAAACAAAAGGACCTGAACAACCTTTTCACAAACTCTGATTATTTCTGAGCTGGACTGAATCCTGCTGTAAATTTACCCTATTGCTTAATTTAATTTCCTTTTTTCCACAAAAAAGATGCATTTACCCACCAGATTTTACTGTAACATTAAAGTCTAAAGAAACCAGAGGTGCTTTAAAGTGTTGTCATGGGCCGGATCTGGCCCCTGACCCTGAGGCCTCTGGGTTCACAGTGCCGAACATCTGACCACCACCACACACAGCGTCATTCAGGCTGTGAGCCTGGGTCATTGTTAGGGACGTGGACGGGGACGTAGATGGGACGTCTCATAACATTATTAGCATTTAAACTAAGTTATATGCTGCTGGTTTATGAAATACCTTTGTCTGAAAAAAGGAAGCAAATGAGAGTCAGGTGAAGTGAAGAGCAGCAGCAGAGGAACAACACTTGACTTTATTTGATAATTGTTTAATGTCATTATGCACTAAAGCAAAAATAATTAAGTACTAATACCAAAGACTGTTTATAAAAGTGGATGTAGACTCTGGGTCTGTAAAGTGAAGCCAATGAGTAGAGCCTTAAATGACCATCAGGGGGCGACTCCACTGGTTGTTAAAGAAGTCAGATTGTATTGAAGTCTATGGGAAAATGTCCCTACTTCTCCTTGATTTATTAGCTCAGTAAACGTTTTCCTAATGAGTTTATGGTCTCAGTCTCTAGTTTCAAGTCTTCAATACAACATGATGTTCATTTTTTAAATGATGGTCCATTTAGAGGAAAATAGACCAGAAAGCAGGGGATGGATTGGGGGTGTGGATAAAATGTGATTGACCTCCAAACATGGTTTCTCCTGGTTTAAAAAAAAAAAAGAGCCTGCCAGTTAGATTAAAAACAGCAGCTTACAAACCATTTCCAGTATTGAAATATCAAAACACAACACGACATGTTGACTCTGAACTCTAATATCGTTTTAATCTGTTGCCTAATTTTCCTTGTAGCTCCTCAGATGAACCAGAAACATGAATAAGGACGTGAAAAAGAAGTGTTGATTCAGTTCCTGTTTATTTTTTTTCCTGGGAAAAATGTTGTGCATGTGGAACAAAGTTTGGCTGAAGCAGTGAGGCCTTAAAGTCTGTGATTAGCTGCAGATACTTTTCTTCACAACATAGCTGCTTCTTTTCCTGGAAGGTGCCACGCAAATTAGCTCTGATTTGACTGAGTTCAGTCAAACATGGTGCCGACTGACAGGAGGCGAGAGGCAGGAAGTTGAAGCTGGTCACAATCTGAAAAACTGATCAATGTGAGGGAAAAGGAAAAACGAGGATTAGAAAGTTTGAGGTTAAAATAAATTAATAATTGATAATTAATACAGGAGTTGAATCATGATTCAAATCTTGACTCAGTCTGGCAGTTTTTTATGAAATGAGTGGGAGTGAGTCTTGAGAAACATTCAGGAAACTGCCAACTTCCTTGTTTGTCATGAACAGGTTGTTATTCTCCACTTTCCTTTGTATCTGTCTCCTCATGACTTGCGCTGCATCACATCTCACCAACGAGCAATAAAGAGCATTTCTGTCTGTTTTTCACTGTGATCTGTCAGTTTCGAGCCGTTGATCAGACACATTATAAAACTGCACCTCTGGGTCATTCAGCACAAACAGAACAACTTTTCCAAATGCTTTGGTTCCAAACCAAGAGCAGTGTAATAATGCAAATATTAATGTTTAATTAACTTCAACTAACTTAAAGAAAAGCAGCAATGTTTCACATTAGATGTTTGAACCATAAATGTCCACTTTACCACAAGTAAGATAATGACAAACCAATTTTCTAACGTAATTTGAAAGTCTTTGACTTTATCAGGTGTAAAAATAAGTGTTCAGATCATGGTGCAGTCATAAAATCCTTTCTCCTGATTGGCTAAGGAGGATGTTTGTACCAGTGCCAGGTCTTACCATCACCCCCTTTTATTTCTGTTACAGTCAGATTAGTAGTGAAGTAATTCTGAGACTGGATTAGGTTTGTAAAAGTCTGATTGTTCACAGATGTAGCCAAAAAAAGAAAAGAAGTGATTTGACTTAACAAGAGAAAGTAAAGGGAACCAGAAATCATCAAAGGTTCATGTTTTAACTTCTCCTGTCTTTTATTTTGAAGGGTTGATATCCATAAGAAGATATATTTGGGGTTTAAAGGACCTAAAACCATCTCAGTGTAGTTTTACATCTGTCGTCTTCTCTCTGGAGCTCTAGTAACAACAGGCCAGTCAGCCAATCAGAAGAGAGGATCTGATCCCTTCACTGAAATCTACACAGATTTGAAATATGAAACGTACAGTTCAGCAGTGTCAAGAAAACGTGCGGATACACATGTGGGCTAAAGTCTGACTGTTGGGAGTCACCTCTGATGCATGAAAGTTGTTTATACATTGGTCACCATTGTTGAACGCTAATCTGACTTCATGACATCTGGAAGAAGAATTATGAAACTTTCGGTCCAACCTCCAATGGGTGGATGTGAAAGTGCTGTGTGGTGACTTTACTCCGAAACTTGAACGTAGATTCAACCAATGCTGAAGAGCCTTAAACCTTCATTCTATCTAATCAGGAGGCGACTTGTTAAAGAAGTCAGATTGTATTGAAGTCTATGGGAAAATGTCCCTACTTCTCCTTGATTTATTAGCTCAGTAAACGTTTTCCTAATGAGTTTATGGTCTCAGTCTCTAGTTTCAAGTCTTTAATACAACATGATGTTCATTTTTTAAATGATGGTCCATTTAGAGGAAAATAGACCAGAAAGTAGGGGATGGATTAGGGGGCGTGGCTACAGTGTGATTGACAGACTGTAGCACCCAATCAGGATAGAGTACAGAGCAGGTCAGCTCCACCCCTCACTCCTCCTCAGCTCCACCTTCTCCTCCAAATATGGTTTCTTCTGGTTTAAAAAAAACAACCAAATGACCGACGGACAAATGACTGGAGGCTTCAAATCAGCGGCTCACAGACCGATGGGTGACGTCACAGAGGGTTGATACTTGCACATGCAGGTTCACTGAGGTTGAACGGTCGTTTCTCTTTATATATATCAGCCCTGTGATAGACTACACGCCTCCTCCCCCGCTCTCTCTCTAAAAGGATAAGTGCCATGGCTAATAAATGAATTGAATGATATTTGTGTAGAACTGTTCACAAACAAGTTTGCAAAGTGCTTCTCAGACATAAGAGAGGATCAGTGACGAGATGAATTACAAGAGAAAAAGTAAATTATAATGAAACAATTAAAAGCCAATGTGCGACTAGTTAAAAGCTAATCTACAGAAATAGAGATTTGTTGGAGGGAGGACCTCAGATCTCAGAATCCATTATTTCTGCAAAGTCACAGAGACAGAGACCTTGTCCAGTTTTAGACCCCGTGGTATCATCACTTCACCGTGTGGAGCTGGAGGCCTGAGAGAGGCTTTGTGTAAGTTCTCTGTGTGACGATGTACAGCATGTTCTGTACTTCCTATTGAGAAAGTCCACTGATCCACGACCAGATGATGAAAAGTTCCCAGAAATGGGGGATGTTGCATTTCACGCATGAGCAACCGGTGTGGGATCCACCAAGTAGCTTCATGAACTGTAATGAAGCTAATTTAAATTTTGATGTGTTTTTCTTTTAATGGCTCAGAAAGACGACACATTGTTGATTAGAAATATTTATCATGATGATTGAAGTCAACCTGGTGATTCTTGTTGCCTCTCCAATGTGCCACTCCTCTCTTTTTCCTCCGCACGTTTCTTAATTGTTCTTCTTTGCCGTCCTGCTCATAGACACATAGTAAAGCATGTTGGAGAGAGACGTGATCATTAAAGTGGCAGAGCGGGGAACAAAGAGGACGCAGCATCGGGGAGATAAGTAGAGCAGAAACAACCCACAGTGGCATAAACCAGAGCAGAACCTGACAGGAGGAGGCATCAGTTACCATCAGTCACTGTGTCATCTGTAGGAAATGGCTCAACGCAGCGATAAGACACGAGCGCCATTCATCCTGAAACAATTAAAGGGCCACTCCACCCATTATTTACTGTGCCAGGCAGGGAGTGTCTGACCAAAAGATACTGCTGGTTGCATTATGGGAAATGCAACATCCATGTTTTTGGATTTAGGACCATAAAATTTTGAATATAGCTGCTTCTGCACCTTCATTTTTAAACTACTGTTTTTTTTAAATACAATAAAAAAATTCAAGGTCCATACAGTCTAAAGGTAGATGTTAAAGGTCCATTCAGTCTAAAGGTAGATGTTAAAGGTCCATACAGTCTAAAGGTAGATGTTAAAGGTCCATACGGTCTAAAGGTAGAAGTTAAAGGAAATGCTCACAGCCTGTTTTCAGAAACTGAGCCTTAAAACCAGCCATCAGGACTTCTGGAACTTTGTGATGTCACAACAAAGCAGTCATCGCCCTCAGCCACTCCCCCAAGCGCTGCCCACCTGGACCTACCATCCATATTTGCAGGATTTGTTTTTACCTGAAATATGCTAACCCAGAAAACCCAGAAACAGTCAGCCGTCTTTCACCCACACCCAAGTGTCAACCCTTTGGTTTTTTTCAAACCACAAGAAACTACATTTGGGGGTGAAGGTGGAGCTGAGGAAGAGTGATGGGTGGAGTCTACGTCCACTGAGCCCTGAGCAGGTCTCTCTCTCCTCTATTTTCTGTCTGTTTCCACTTTCCCTATCAAAATAAAAGGCGTAAAAAAGGCCCAAAAATAACTGTATACTACATGTATCAATGTGTATGAATTATAAATACACACTTTAAATACTGTTCACACAGCGGGGTGCTGGTTCTTGTGCAGTGCGTGGATCTGTGGATCCTCCAGTGTCTTTATTCTGTTTTGTCGAGTGATTTCTGATGGTGTGAAATTCCTCTTTTTACTCTTGGGTCCGTTTTCTTTTTTTTTTTTTCTGCCTCCGTCCGGCGACGGCAGGGCTGGATGTTCTCGGGCTGTTTGTCCTTAACGTCCATCAGCGCCACAGTTTAGTTCTAGTAGAGTTTTCTTATATTCGTTTTTAAAATGTGATTTTATTATTGATTTCTCGTCTGTTCTTATTTGATCTAAAATCGTGGCTCAATCCAGGGTTTGTTGTTTTAAATGGCCTCTGTGAATAAACTGACCTGAACTGGAAGGAAACGTCGCAAATCGTCACAAGAAAACTGCTGTCGAGCAAATATGGATGTGAACAAAACGGGTTTCTAAATATTCAGAGAGTTTAGTTTTGCAGATGTTTCCTGAGAAAGGAAATGAAGAACTGAAGTGTGTTCTGGTGTGAAACCCTGAACTTTGAGCATGTTTTAAATCTTTAAGAGTTTTAAAGGATCGGCAGCACGTAGCTCCGCTCAGCTGCAGCATGTGACAGGATGTGATGATGAACCTCAGTTGTGTTTGAGGGGTTTGAGATGTGAAGTGTGACAGATAAAACGTAGTGTGATTGAAATGTTCTGCAGCTCGTGACGCCCGACCTCGCTGATTCACATTTGTTTGTGCGTGAAGCTCCTTGAACTGCTTTGCATTCACACAAGTCACAGATGCAAATCCATGTTTCCTTGCTGTTGTTATGTCCTGAAGCTCAGGTGAACTCAAATGAACCGTATGTGTGCTGTAAACCCAAAACTGTCATCACCAGAACTGTATGGTTCAGGGTTTTGCATTTGTGGATAAAATAAAACTGATGTTTTACAGCAGTAAAATGACTGGACCTGCTGCACATGTTATAAAAGTCTGTTCAATCAAGACTTTGTGTCACTCAGATGAAGTATTTCAGCTGCGCCGCAGCCCTTAATTTTGGTTAATTTACATTTTCAATGGCCAAGATGACAACTTTAAATGTTATGATCTTCAGTTTCCTATAATAAAGCTTGAACTCGATGACCTGAAACATCAGCAGATCATCTGTATTGTTGTTACTGTTCAGTTTATTGAGATCTGAGCTCCGTTCTGGGGCCGAGGTCCACGAAGGTCCGGTCCTTCATAGCCGTTGTAACCGAAATGAGCAAGACCCAGTTCTTTCATTTCAGAGTTTAATCCCCAGCCTCTCTGTCAGTGATGTTAGCTGCCATATTGTTTTCATCACTGGTGTGTAATGAACCTTGGGATCGGATGGATCTGCTGAAGGTCTGGCCCTTCGTAGCCTCTGTAGGCCGAGCTGAAATGAGACGGTCTGGTCTACGGAGGATTTTCACTTTGCACCACGAGCCGTTCCCGCCCTTTAGCATTGTGTTGTGAAGCATGGCTCCTGTTGCCTAGCAACCTTGACAACACGTGACTTGTATTCACAAAAATCTGAAGCTTTAAGGTCCAGGTTGAACCGAGTTACCTGAAACCCAACACTTACTTTTAACAGTGTAATCCTCAGGCTCTGTGGGTGTTTTTTTTGCTGCCATATTATTTTCATCACTGGCCTGCATTGAATCCTGGGATTGGTTGGGCCCCTGAACATTGACACAGCATCAGATCCTCTGAAGGTTGAGACGCAGCTGAGGAGTAGTTTCTTACCTCAGAACCATCGACTTCACCTCCTCACGTCTCCTCACATATAAAAAACTTTTATTTTGACTTTTTCTAGTGTAACTTCATGATTATCAGCCTGCAGATGTTACAGACTGCGTCTGTCATAAAAGAAAAAAATGTGGATCCGTGCATATTTATGCAAATATTAGTGTGGGTGTTGATAGCAGCAGCAGATATTTGATCAAGCGTACTACTGTCATTCACGGCTGTATTGTGACACTGCTGATGAGTCTGTGGACACAAGGGTTGTAACAGAAAACCCCTTCCTGCTCAGTCCAGGACTGATGCTCAGAGACTTGATGAAGGTTAATAAAAACATCAGTCAGATAGTGACACACATATGATGCCTGTTTCCTGCTACAGGAACTTATTCAGAATAAGTTCAACGTGAAGGCGTCACAGCTTCTGCTTTTATTCATCCATTCGCCAGTTGATGGAGAAATGTCTGATAATCTGTTCAGGTCAAACTGATTCCAGGTCCGAGGTACCATCATCGAAACAGTGACCTGGGTTACATTTACGACAACGCCACAAAGAGATGTGCGACGGGTGATAAACATGAGGAGGATGAGAAGCAGCTGGGGAGAAACTAAAGGAACAAGGCCATTAGAGAACAAGTGGACACGAATAAAAACTAAGACTCTGATGTTTCTAAAGGTTCAGGTTCAACTAAACTGTTTTTGTTCCGGAAAAATGTTGAGTTGAATGAGTTGAAAAGCTGAAAGTTCATCGGTTCAAAAATGATGTTGTTGTGAAAGAGGAGATGGAGGAAACACATTGGTTTCCCTACTGTGTTCTGCCACCACAAAGTCAGATCATCCAACTCAGTCATCGCAGCCTCACCCCTCACTCAGAAAAAGTTCATGACATTAAACCAAAACTACCAACATTAACCAGAGGGCTGTTGTTGCCCAAACCAGTGCTTCTCAAAGTGGGGTCCAGGGACCCTTAGGGGTCCTTGAGGAGGTTTCTGGGGTCTGTGGTATGTAAATGTGTAAGTTTAGATCCTTGTTTGAGAAAAACTCACCTGAACCACAGACCAGATTCAGATCTGAACCTGGTCTCTGTTCTGGTCTCTGGTCTGACGCCTCTGGTGATAATCTCTGTGTTGGGCGGCACAGTGGTTCAGCGGTTAGCTTCGTCTGTTCTCTGTTCGAGTCCTGGGCCGGTCTGTGTTCCCTCCAGGTTCCTCCCACAGTCCAAACACATTCAGGTTAATTAGTGACTCTCTAAGGAAATGAGGTATAGTTAATGGGTGGATCACGTTATATACTAGGTTTGATTTCTGCGACACAAACACAGGTTTAGTCTAAAACACAAATCACCACTCACCTCATGGTGTGTGTGTGTGTGTGTGTGTGTGTGTGTGTGTGTGTGTGTGTGTGTGTCTGTGTGTGTGTGTGTGTCTGTGTGTGTGTGTGTCTCTGCAGAGAAGGACTACAGCAGCCTGTGTGAGCGACAGCCCATCGGACGGTTGCTGTTCAGACAGTTCTGTGACACTCGACCGGAGCTGAGACGCTGCGTCAAGTTCTTGGATGCTGTGGTAAGATGAGGCCGAGTGTGTGTTAGTGTGTGTGTGTGTGTGTGTTAATGGTTCTTCATTATAAAAAGGAGAAACTGTCTTCTTGTTTTTTTCCCGCTCATGTTGTGAATCAGGTGTCAAACAGAAAACAAGGCTTGATGAGGAGGAGGAGGAGGAGGAGGAAGGATATAATGTAAAAGTCAACACAGAACAAGTTTAATTACCTGGTAAATAAAATAATGGCAGAAACACAGTGGCTGTGACTGTGCAAAGAATTATTATTAAATGTTTTTATATATAGTGAACTAATAATATCCCACAATGCATCTTGAAAATTATTGTTTGTACTCTATCCTAATTGGGTGGTACAGTCTGTCACTCACACAGTAGCCACGCCCCCTAACCCATCCCCTGCTTTCTGGTCTATTTTCCTCTAAATGGACCATCATTTAAAAAATGAACATCATGTTGTATTGAAGACTTGAAACTAGAGACTGAGACCATAAACTCATTAGGAAAACGTTTACTGAGCTAATAAATCAAGGGAGAAGTAGGGACATTTTCCCATAGACTTCAATACAATCCGACTTAGTAGTAAACTAGCAGTAAAGTTCAATCGAGGCTGAATCTAAAACTAAACACTGACCGATGCGTATGACACAATAAGAGAGACTTCCTGTCATGCTCAGTACAGACAGGATGTGAAGCAGCCTCTGCACATGTGTGGTTAACCAACTGTTGGTAAATCGGCAAACGGCTTCTCATGTTGAGCCTCCGATGAAGGAAGTTTAATTATTCTGAAAGGACGTCAACATGTGGCATTTGAGAGGAGGAGGAGGAGGGAGAGGAAGAGGAGGAAGTAAAGCTTAATATCTGTTTAATGAAAGACGGGAACTTTTGACTTCTGAGAGCAAAGGACAGCAAACTGCGTCAGTGTTGCCCTCCTCTTCCTCCTGTGTTTAATAACACACACACTCTCATCCGTGACAGTGAAATTCTTCTTTCTTCACTCGCTGGAGGAATGTTTCAGTCAGTTTTTTTTTGGTGAACATTTGACCATTGATAAACTCTGGTTTCCTCCTTCAGTCTTCACCCTCGAAGTCTCCTCCTCCTCATCCTCCTCCTCCTCCTGTTGTTGGTCTCTCAGACCCTCATTAGGTGACTCATGGATCCCGAGTAACAGGGATCAGGAAGTGTTAAAATGCTAACTTGTTTACAGGTTGTAGGACTCATCCAACTGTTTTACCCTCGAAATGCAAATGCTGCTGGGTCACGTCAGTTATTTTCTGTAAGTGATTTCTGTTCAGGTCTAAACAGGACAGCTGAGGCTGATGGGACATCACTGCTACCATGGTTAGAAATTAAAGGTCCAAACACCAATAAAACTAAAGAACATTTGACTGTTAGACTTTTAGGATCACAGCAGCTTTTCTGTCAGACAGTCACTGTTGTAGGACTCGGACTTGAGTATGATTCAATTCCCGATTTTAGGGATTCGTGACTTGACTTGATCATAACTTGGACTCGGACTCAAACATTGACTTAACTTGGAGGCTCAGACTAGATTTTTTTGGGCTATTGTTGGACTTGGCCTCGACCGGTGGGGACTTGAGGCCTGATTCTGACTCTTTGGTCACTCGGACTCGAGCAGTGTCCTGACTCTGACAGATTGCAGGGACATAACTCCGACCCAATCTTTAGTAAGTTGGACTCGGACTTGAACAAAGGGGACTTGAAACTCTGGAGACTGGACTGGACTGAAGGTACTTCCTGTGTCTGACCCTGTGACTGACCCAATGTGAAGTTGTGTTGCGTATGTGGGGTCGTGGCGTCTTGGGGCGGTCCGGTGTTTCTCTGCGGTCGGACCTCTTCAGTCTGCGTGAAGACAGCGAGGCTCCACTCAGACTGACCAGCTCAGCCAAACTGCTTTTCAGCTTTCAGTCGTCCAGTGGATTCGACTCACATACGAGGCAATTAAGTTCTCTTTTACCCCACAACCACTTCCCGTCTCTTCTCTGAGAGCTCTGCGAGAGGACGAGATGGAAAGGGGAAAATGAGATTTGAACCGTCTCCGCTGTCACTTAGCATTAGTTTACAGGCTCTGGCTTGTGAGAGGGGAGAGGAAGCACTTTGGAGTTTTCCACTCAGGCTCGGTTTACTGCAAGTCATTCAGAGGGCTGGTGCGAGGAGGAGTCAATGCAGTCGTGGGTGTGGAGCAGGCCCCTCAAGCCCCCAATTAGATCTTAAATTGGGTTTTATGAAGGTCGTGAGTGGACACGCAGAGAGGCAATAATTCAGTATTATTGTTTATTGACTCTGAGTGGAGTCATCACATCATCACTGTGATTTGATCAGATCGTTGTACAAAATGCCCAGTGGTCTAAATGAGCTAATTAAAACTCTAACGAGGCTTCAAAAGTTTGTCTTGCTCATTACATCAGTTTCAAAGTCAGTGATGTGATTGGCTGTATTGAGACCAAAGATCCGACCAATCACATAGCTGGCTCCGCCCTCATTGCACAATGAGAAGTGGTATTAACTACAGGCACCTGCACAGGTAAACCTCAGGTCCCTGTTGGCCTTTGAGCAGAGAAGTGACCTTTTTGCCGGACTTTTTTTTGCTCGTCTTTAAATCTGGCCCCTGGGGATTAGTTCTCGCCTGAAATTGTGTTGAAATAAGAACGACTGCGTTGGAGTTTTATTTCTTAAAGATGCTCCCTCTTTTTTAGTCAGTTCTAAGGTCTGTTTTTAGAAACCAGTTGAGCCTAAACATTTGCAGCTGTATGGATTTTCTCTCAAGGGAAAGCAAATCCAGATGTGAAGAAGCCTTTTGGTTGAGAGGTGAAACGTCTACTAGTCCAGTCACCTTCGATCCAAACACTTAAGTTAGTTCGGGCTGCAACTAATGATCATTTTCATTGTGGATTGATTAATTACTAACAGTTTAAAATGATCATCAACCAATCAGGAAGCACAAGGTGATATGTTGAAATCAATAGTCAAAAGCCTTAAATATTCAAGGTAACCAAGAAAAACAGTAAATTCTCACATTTTTACTCTGTTGCTTGAAAAATGACCCAGGAAGGGAAATAATGAATGATTAATACATTTCCTTTGATTGTCATGTTGCATTCACAGGCTACGTAACAGCTAAAGAGTGTAATGTGTGGAAAGCTGAAAGCTGCGTCCACTGATTGGTCCGAGCTTCTCCGACTCATCGTGTCCTTCGTGTGTTTGTCTACAGGCCGAGTACGAGGTGACGCCAGATGAGAAGAGGAAGGAGAGCGGCCAGGAACTCATCGACAAGTACCTCAACCCAAAGGTGGCTGCTGCTTTCAAGGACCTCTGTTGCTTTCTCGTTTCCCTGCAGGGGGAAAAAAAAAAAAAACATGAGAGAAGGTGTTCCCCTTGTGATGTCAGAGTGATGTCAGAGACAGGATGGGGGGCCCCTAGTGATGAGCAGATGTGGTTTTCCTCTTTCCTAATGCAGTTTTTAAGGAGCGTACTGATGGTTTCACATTTTACTGGAGACTATTGGCCATTAATATTTAGACTGTTGTCACTGTATTTAAAAATCAGACACAAACGAGTTTAATTCTTAAAGTCCAGTTAAAAAAGCAAACATATTCATTTTCCATCAGTGCAACATGTTACAGAAGATTCTGTCAGAGTGTCAGCGAATGCAGCACTGAGGAGACATTGACTGACTCATTACCACCTCTCCAGAAAACATGATGAGGAAATTAGAAATATAATCCTAGAATCTGAAACCACTGGAATGAACCTTCAAAGAGAAACAGATAAAAGCTGCTGTGGTCGACACAATCACAAACATCCTGCTCTTTTTAGACCAGACAAACAGTTGACATCATTGTGAACGCTTGAGTTTTTCCTGATAATTCAGTCTGTTGCTCCCTCAGTTTGTGTATCTCTCACTGCAAGTCTGAACATGCAAATGTCTGCAGGGGATAATCATCCACAGGCACTTTCTGAAAACCCTGTTCATCTGGATTTCCTCTGAGTTTACGGCCACAGTTGAGTCATGCTGTTTACTCGGGCTTCATGTGTTCATATTTTTTTTTTTTGTGTGTGTGCGATGCAGTCAGAGGACCACGTGCCTGAGGTGGAGGACGTCATGATGGCTCAGTGCACTGAGAGGCTGCAGCAGGAGGCCTGCAAAGAGCTCTTCAAGGACTGTACCAGGTGAGACAGCAGGTCCCGTCTGAACTGGTCTATCCTTGTTTTTGAAGACCCTTTCACTTTGAGAAACTCATACTCTGATATTGTTTGGAGCTGTCCCGTCACATTTCTGTCATTTTGTTGGGTTTTTCAGTTTGTTTTCTAATTTTCAGACTAAAATAATCAATTTAGTGCAAGGAAAAATTTATTTGTGTAGCACATTATCATACACAGAGGTCATTAAATGTACTTAACAGAAAAAAGAAGCCTAAAAAGGAAACACTATAAAAACTGGATAAAAACACTTATAATATTTATAAATTATAATGAAAATTTAGATTTTATAATTCAAAGATATGATTTACAAATTCTAAAAATTTATTATTATTTAGACTGGACCTTTAACATCTACCTTTAGACTGTATGGACCTTTAACATCTACCTTTAGACTGTATGGACCTTTAACATCTACCTTTAGACTGTATGGACCTTTAACATCTACCTTTAGACCGTATGGACCTTTAACATCTA
>CM076660.1:846841-857317 GCA_038496675.1 Rachycentron canadum | reverse complement strand
CAGTCTAAAGGTAGATGTTAAAGGTCCATACAGTCTAAAGGTAGATGTTAAAGGTCCATACAGTCTAAAGGTAGATGTTAAAGGTCCATACGGTCTAAAGGTAGACCTCCATGTGGGCTTTCAGAAGAGAGGATCAGATCCTCTCTTCTGATTGGCTGACTGACCTGTCGTTTCTGAAGCTCCAGTTAAGTTAAAATAAGGGACCTTTAAATATTGTGTTGTAATTACCACTTTTGACCACACTGGGTGCTGTTTGTAGCAGTGTCTGACCTGCAGCCTCTGTTTCCTGTGTTTTCCAGATTGATTCACGACTACCTGAGCGTGGCGCCGTTCGCAGACTACCTCGACAGCATGTACTACAACAGGTTCCTCCAGTGGAAGTGGCTGGAGAGGTAACGTTTGATGCCTCAGTCTCACACACACAGCACATGAAGAGGCTCCATTACAGCTCAAGTAACAACACGCTCAGGGCAAACGACCTCACTCCTTCTCCTTCCTCGTGTCCTCGGGGTTAAAGGGGGTGAGGACATCGCAGTGATGACGCTGTGATGTCACTGTTACGTAATTCAAGATCGGGGCGTGAAATTGCTCAACTGCACAGTTCCACAGTTCAGGGAGGAGACTTTACCAACAGGCAGGTCATGGGGCTGCTGGTTCCCAGTCTTAATTATGTACAATACATCCATCTAAGGTTGTCATGGTGACATCATTGTGTGAAAACTGTGAATGTGGAATAATTATAAATAAAACCCCCTTAATCTGGTTGAAAGGTTTTACGGTACATTTCTGTGGTTTCACAGTTTGGTTTCAGGAATAACTGCTGCAGCCAAAACATTCCCACATGTAGTTTCCTGGGACGTGAGGAGCCAATTCTGGTGAAATTTCCCAGCTGGCAGCAGGTTGTCGCTTCCTGGTATCCAAACCTACTCACTCGTGAGATGTTAACATCATAATGGCTGTTACGAGTTTCATCAGGTTTGTTTACAGACAGAGGGATTATCTGGACCTGCGATGGTTCCCAGACTCCACCTCAGTGATGATGTAAAACAGAGAGTTTAGGTTTGAGGGTTAAACTGATGGACCAATCCCCAGGAATCTCTGTTTGAAGACATAAGATCGAAGGGAAATACTAGATGGGGTGATGGCAGAGCAGAATGTGTTGGTTTCTTTTCCTTCATTGCAGCAGACAATAAGTCTGTATTTGGTTATGTGTCAGATCTCCGGGGATCGTGGAGAGTTGATGACCTTTAATTTCTCAGATCATCCATCAGGTTTAGAGACTGTTTAGGGTGACTGTTTTCTGAGTGATCCACTAGAAATGTAGCAGATTTTAGGTAAAACACTCAGAGAAACCAAATCCTCCAAGGTTGGATGATTGGTTCAGGCTGGCCGGGCTTGGGGGGTGTAGCTAAGGACTGTGACTGCTTTGTTGTGACATCACAAAGTTCCAGAAGTCCTGACGGCTGGTTTTAAGGCTCAGTTTCTGAATACAGGCTGTGAGCATTTCTCTGTGACTGAGACCTTTGATACTTTCACTGTATTAATATAGAACCTAGACCTGATTTATAACCAAAGACCACATAGAGGTCTACCTTTAGACCGTATGGACCTTTAACATCTACCTTTAGACCGTATGGATCTTTAACATCTACCTTTAGACTGTATGGACCTTTAACATCTACCTTTAGACCGTATGGACCTTTAACATCTACCTTTAGACCGTATGGACCTTTAACATCTACCTTTAGACCCTATGGACCTTTAACATCTACTTTTAGACTGTATGGACCTTTAACATCTACTTTTAGACTGTATGGACCTTTAAAGAGGCAGAACAGTCAGTGAGTCGATCTTTAGGAAAGATGCTGAATCTCAGCTTTCTCCCGATGAGGAACCATCACTGTATGAGAGTGAATGTGTAGATGGGTGAATGTAAAGCACTTTAAGTGGTCGTTAGAACTTGAAAAGTGCTATATAAATGCACTCCATTTACTACTTTAGCCACAGGCTTCACCTTCCTGCCTCTCGTCAGTGTTAAACCTCATTAATGGAATAGCTCCTCATGTTGGCTCTTTTTTTCTTAGTGTTAGATGAAGAGATTCATACTATTAAATATGAAACATCTGTGTGTGATTTGATTTTCAAGTTGCTGAGGAACCTAAACATATGTGAACCAGACTTATGAGCTGCCTGTTATTTCCTGTTATGATTTGTTCATTAATGTGCAACACTTGAAATTAGCGTAAATCTGTAGCAGTGTTATCCCGCATTTTGGTGTGAACAGAACGTCATAAAACATGAAACAACAGCTTAAAGCGGGACTCTTGTCCCATCCTGCCCCTGGTCTGAGGCCAACTGCTGGTTCTCAGGGAGGGTGTGTGTGTATTCAGGCTCCTGACTCAATATTTTCCATAAAACCAGGTCATTATTTGAATCTAATTTTTTGGTTTATTGTTTTAATAATAAAAAATAAATGTACATTGCACCTTTCAAAACACAGTAACAAAGATAAAATCGAGAAATTGTTTCAGATTCAAACTAAATACGTCCAGTTCTATGGCCCGGATCTGACCACAGAACAATATACAGCATTGTTGTCAGATGCTACTTCTACATCTGGACCGGTCCAACAGACGTCTGGCTCTGGATAACGGCCAGGATCTGCCCAGATGTGGAAGTATACAGTCCAGACTCAGGCCAATAGTTTTGTTTTGCTATCAGAGTGTCTCTACAGAGACAAACAAGGGTCTGTTTTAAAAACAGCCTCATTATCCTCAGACAGACAGTTTGATATCATCTTCTGCAACATCACACACCTCGATGACTCCACCGGCTAATTACGCAACCGGTGCAGTTCTGAGGTGGATGGCCTACCTCGTACAATCAGTATCTCTATGGAAGACAGAGGAACAGACACGACTTAGCTAAAATATGGGATCATGAAACCATGTCAGAGGAAGAAGTCAGCACTGTAGGTGGATACTGGGCTAAACGCAGTCATACACAAACTAAAACCAATTAACGGGAAAACATGGTGTTAAAAACAAGCATCACAGGGCTTATTAAGCAGTAAATGACTCAGCCTGGTTTAATGAGTCCATACCCCCGGGTCCATTAACTTCACACGCCTCAATGACCAGACTGTCCAGAGGGGGGTGAGACGTGAGCGCTGATACCAGGAGGGACTGGTGTTGGTGTTGTGAACGTGTCCAACGCTACCCTCCTTATTAGAGAGTTTCTTTGAGTTTAATCATTAATGTTTGACATGTTGTAACCTCGTCAACAGTCACCCTCACATCCTTCATCACCACAGCGTCGATTTGCCATAAAACCACCTGATGAATAACATACCTCATATTATCATTGCAAACAATTAAAGGATTCTGGAATCACACATCTGGATGTTAATTTCTAATCAATGTTGAGGGAATGAGTGTTGGCTGATGACTTGTTTTAATTGTGTCTCTGTCCAACAGGCAACCGGTGACGAAAAACACATTCAGACAGTACAGAGTTTTAGGGAAAGGAGGCTTTGGAGAGGTGAGTCAGTTTCATTTTCTTTCTTTTTCATTGTAAGAAGCAACTTCTTGTCATAAAAAGCAAAACTACAGTGGCCCTGAGAGGTCAACACACTGCAAATTAAGAAAAGTATCTGCAGAACATGTTGTCGAACTGATGAAACGTTGAACAATACACTGGTTATAGAAGTGGACATAGACTCTGGGTCTGTGAAGTGAAGCCAGTGCTGAAGAGCCTAAAACCTTCATCCTCTCTAATGACCATCAGGGGGCGACTCCACTGGTTGTTAAAGAAGTCAGATTGTATTGAAGTCTATGGGAAAATGTCCCTACTTCTCCCTTGATTTATTAGCTCAGTAAACGTTTTCCTAATGAGTTTATGGTCTCAGTCTCTGGTTTCCAGTCTTCTTGTGACTGGAAGGTTGCCGGTTCAATCCCAAGACTGGCAGGATTACATTTACATTACATTCACTCATGGCTGATGCTTTTATCCAAATGATTTATAATTGAGTGAAATAATAAATGATGCTTATCCAAACCCTCATCAACACCACTGTGGTGCCCTTGAGCAACCCACCCAACTGCTCCAGTGGACCTGCTCAGTGGCCAGAGGGGGGGGGGCAGAGCCCCCAGATCAGTTCAGCATCCTTCAACATTCAGTCAACACTAGTCTGTAGCTTTAACCACAGGCTGGTTTCAGGATTGTTCGGGTAGATCATGTAAATCTTTTGATGTGAACAGTAAACGAGTCAGTGAGCTGAGAGATTTTGATCTGGATCACAGGTGGGTGTGAGACCAGGGTGAAACATCTCATCTTTAGTTTGACCTTCTGTTCATTTTCTTTCTTCTTCTGCAAAAGATAGTATCTTTTTTTTTTTACACGTTACACACTGTTACACGTAAAATGAGCCTCTGATCCTCAGTTTATAATAGAGTAACTAAATTAGTAACCAGTCGGTAACGAGTTGCATCATTCCTCCATCTTGGTCAAACCAGACTGATTAAGTCCTCTTAGGACCTGAATCCTGCCCTTTAAGTGGAAGTTAACTTACAGGGTAGAAATGAGGCTTCAGTCATAAAAGATCCGACCGACTGCCCAACTTTTAGTTTCTAAGTGAATCTTCTTCTTCTTCATCTGCTACGTCTAAATCCCATTACACTCCAGTGAATGGTGTCTCTGTGCTACATGACTGTGCTCTGATCTCATGGTGATAAGTGATTAAATGGAAGAGCAGTAATGACATAACAGGCTGTTGGTTTGACTGTATGGAGCGTTTGACGGACTCCTGCTTTGTGCACAGTGTACGTTGTAGTGTTGTGATGTAAGAACAGTTTATTTTAATACCTTCCTCCTCAGTCCGGTGATTAAACCAGGGGATTTCTCCTTTATTCACTGGTCTTTCATATCAGTGGTCTGTCATCTTTAAATCATTTACAATCACTTGTTTGTCTTTCTGATGCCGTGAAGTCACGTGTCACCACAATGAAATTGTTTGTAGTGTATTGTGTTATTATTAATGCTGTTTTTTATAGTGTATATTTCTTTTTCCACCCTGCAGGTGTGTGCTTGTCAGGTACGGGCCACAGGGAAGATGTACGCCTGTAAAAAGCTGGAGAAGAAGAGGATAAAGAAAAGAAAAGGAGAGTCCATGGCGCTCAATGAGAAACAGATCCTGGAGAAAGTCAACAGTAGATTTGTGGTAAGATTTTCAACATTCACAAAGAAAAATCTGATAAATGACGACTTCACAGGAGCTACTTTTCCAGCAGTTTGATTTGATTCACAAGTTCAACTCAGTCCGGACTCCTGAGGACAGGAAGACTATTTACAACTGGAAAAGATTGAACCAACTGGAACTTAATAATTTCAGCAGTTCAACTTGGCACAAGTTACACTTGAACTTTACCCGACTGTGACACAATAATCTCCTCAAACAGACATGGAACTGACAGAGTGTAGAAAAAATATATACTTGATATCATAATGTAATATATATTGTATATATAATCAAATGAAATTAAATGTAAAGCAAACAGCCTATGTTCATTTACTATGTCCTTATCAGAGGTGCTGTTGTTAAACCAATGTTGAATCACAATTTTTAGCTTCATCTTCATCTAAACAGCAACAACAAATGTTACATTTCAGCTCAGAATTTTATCATATATCAACATGTTTCAGAAAACAGAGCCTCCAGTAAATGATTAAAGGGCTGCAGAGACAAGGCGTTTCTGCCAGAACGACAGCGCTCACTGACCCGCTGGTGACCTGAGCAGCTGCTGAAATGACCGCCAATGTCACTGACGGGTCCTCACACAACTCCCGACGTTATTTGGATAAACTGAGACGTGTTTATAATCTAATGTGTCTCACCTGAAAAATATCAAAAACCTGCGTCACAATTTTTACCATTGTTGCCATTTGGTGCACAGTGCATTCTGGGATACATAGCTGTCCCAAGTCTAGACAAGTCACGTCCTGATCAAGTGGCATCCCACTGTGCCGTGCCTCCAGTTAGTAATTTGGCTGACCTGCTCTGTCCTCTATCCTGATTGGGTGGTACAGTCTGTCAATTACACTGTAGCCACGCCCCCTAATTCAGGGGACCATCATTTAAAAACTGAACATCATGTTGTATTGAAGACTTGAAACTAGAGACTGAGACCATAAACTCATTAGGAAAACGTTTACTGAGCTAATAAATCAAGGGAGAAGTAGGGACATTTTCCCATAGACTTCAATACAATCTGACTTCTTTAACAACCAGTGGAGTCGCCCCCTGATGGTCATAGAGAGAATGAAGGTTTAAGGCTCTTCGGTCCAATACATCCTCGGAGAAATGGATGGAGTGAGAACACTTTGATCTGTAGTTGAACAGACGTGGACTTTAGATCAGATCAATACTTGGATGTGAACTGTGACTGATGATGTTTCACAAGAAAACAAGTACAGAGGAACAGCTCATGTTTCCTTCCATCAACACTTCCCTTCTCTGTAAATCTTTAAAAATAAGTCAAGGAAAAGGTCAAAAACTACTTTTTAAAGATGTAAAAATTGTTTCTTTGTTCCCAAAAATAGACATTTAAATCATGAACTTCTTCAGGTACTTCCCCGAGGGTTTGTTCTCTGTGTGCATCAGTCAGACGTGATGTCTGCAACATTAACAACTGCTTAATTAAAAGACAACACTGTAGTTTGTTCTGTCTCTGGTCTTTTGATTCTCTGCCAGATGACCTGGGTTCAGCTTATTTGATTTGGACGGCAGTCAGTGGGTTTGTCCGGGCTCCCAGGCCTGAGGAGTCTCGGAGGCTTCGATGGGAAAATACACAGCTGGACGACTTTATTCAGAGAATGACAATTTTATAGACATATTTGGCAGCAGGCAGAGGTTTTTAGCTGTAGTGACGTGCCATCCTCGACTTCCTGAATAATCCCTTATTAAAGGAAGTATTTATCCTTTGACTTGTGTTTTCGCAATTAATAAAAAAATGTCCGCCACTTCTTCCCAAACATACGGCAACACCTTCAAATGTCTTGTCCTGAAATCTACAGATATTCAGATATCACCTCCTACCTCCTCCATCTGCAGGTCAGTTTAGCGTACGCCTACGAGACGAAGGACGCCCTGTGCCTTGTTCTGACCCTCATGAACGGAGGAGACCTGAAGTTTCACATCTATCACATGGGGGAGGCGGGTTTCGACGAGAGGAGGGCCGTCTTCTACTCGGCGGAGATCTGCTGTGGGCTGGAAGACCTGCACCGGGAACGCATCGTCTACAGGTCACAGTGTTTAAACCTCAGAAACGCTCTTCTTCGTGTCTTTTTCACTCTGTTTCTCATTCTCCCTCGTCTTCCTCTGTCACACAGGGACCTCAAACCAGAGAATATTCTGCTGGACGACCACGGTGAGTTGCAGCATTGAGCCTGGAAAACACATTACAGTGGGACGATAGTTATAGTTTATCTGCTTATTTGAGTAAATACAACACATACAGTCTAAAGGTAGATGTTAAAGGTCCATACGGTCTAAAGGTAGATGTTAAAGGTCCATAGAGTCTAAAGGTAGATGTTAAAGGTCCATAGAGTCTAAAGGTAGATGTTAAAGGTCCATACGGTCTAAAGGTAGATGTTAAAGGTCCATAGAGTCTAAAGGTAGATGTTAAAGGTCCATACGGTCTAAAGGTAGATGTTAAAGGTCCATACAGTCTAAAGGTAGATGTTAAAGGTCCATACGGTCTAAAGGTAGATGTTAAAGGTCCATACAGTCTAAAGGTCGACCTCCATGTGGTCTTTGATTATAAAGCAGCTCTAGGTTCTATATTAATACAGTCAGAGTATCAAAGGTCTCAGTCCACAGAGAAAGGCGTCAGGACTTCTGGAACTTTGTGATGTCACAACTAATCAGTCACCACCCTCATCCATGCCCTATAAGCCCCGCCCACCTGGACCCCCCCATCCATCCTTGTAGGATTGTAATTGTAATAAATGGGACCTTTAACAGACTGCAACCCAACCTCATGTGTTAGATAAAAAAGAGAAAAAAAAAAGGAGAACAAAATCAACCAAAAAAAGTCTTATCACATCTTATCTATTCATTTCTTGTTTTTTTTTTTAAATAAATTTGATCTCAGTCTTAAATTATTTTTTTCACCAAAGCTAAATTAATTTTGTCAATATACATTTTTCTACTGTAGTCTATAATTTTATAACCTGTGTTTAAATTAATTAAATTTACAATTTTGTAATACATAAAATGTATAATTGTATAAGTTATACATTTTAGAATATAACTTTAGGATTATATATCAAATGTTATATAATTATATATATAATATAATTTGTAATTTTATAATACAGTTTTTATAACATTTCCTTTTTAAGCTTTTTACACTTTTATCACTAATGTTCCTAAAATATATAAAATAGTTAAAAACTTATAGAGGTCTGAGTAGAGCTGAGCAACAAATCATCAAAGTGTCACCAACAGTTTGTAGGAAACTTTTCAAACCAACCAACCAGTTAAAATGAGGAAAAATCACTTTATTTTGAAAATGTGTTTTATAAGAAATGTACACAGCCTTTATTTAGATGGTGAGTGATTTCAACTTTGTGGTTTATACAAACAAATATGTTGTTAGTACATGCTGTTCATTGGAATAGACGTCAGGGGCCTCTAGTTTTCTGCATGGAGCCACCAGAGGGCGCTCTGACTCTCTGACAGCACAACAGGCTGATCTGAAACCTGAACTCACCTCAGCTGAAGAGTTTAATCACACACAGCAATCAGACCTCATTAAAAGACAAGTACAAGCCCAAACAGATGTCATTGCTTTTTTTTTTAGCAGTGAAGGGCCCTTAGAGACGTTCAAGACGACACAACTGAGCCTGAGCAACGTTGGCTGGTTTTAAATAACTATGACTGTCAGTTTAAAGTAAGATAAAGACGCAGATAATGTGTAGCATGGACTTTAAAGCTGTATCTGCTGGTTAGATTAGATCAAAGGAAACAAACATCAACATGTTGCTCTGACTTCCTCATAAACATGAAAAATGTAACCTTGAGGCAAATTAAACGCCTGTGATGATATGACCTCAACAGGGTTAAATGAAATATAGAGGTCTCCTACAGGTAACTTTAACATCTAGATTGTATGGACCTTTAATTTATTTCTATCTGCTAATAGCAAAAAGTAACAACAATATTTATTAATATAGAAGAATAAAACATGGAGTTCAGAGATAATTGATGATTTCTTGTCTTTTAACAAGCTGAGGATGAACCACTAAGAGCAGCACAACGGAATCCAAATGTCATGTCGATAAAAAGTAAATAAAAGACGTGTTTAACTTATTGGAGAACATCTAACAGCAGCCAGAGAGTCGTGGTGATGAGAGACAGGATCTATCAGAAAAAGATTTTAATAAAAATAGAACTTCAAACGTTACGTGAGTTAGAAACCGACACTGAATGAATCTGAAATATTGCTCCTATAATGTTTGTGTGTTTAGGCCACATCAGGATATCTGATCTGGGTCTGGCCGTTCACGTCCCTGACGGTCAGACCATCAAAGGACGGGTGGGAACAGTAGGATACATGGGTAAGTGACCTCTGACCTTAGGAGCTGAAAAACACCTTGTGTGTTCAGGAGTAGATCGACGAGAGAAATGTTACATTCATCACGTCTCCTCCTCCGTCTCCTCCAGCTCCGGAGGTGGTGAAGAACGAGCGCTACACCTTCAGCCCCGACTGGTGGGCGCTGGGCTGCCTGCTGTACGAGATGATCGAGGGCCAGTCGCCCTTCCAGCAGAGGAAGAAGAAGATCAAGAGGGAGGAGGTGGAGCGGCTGGTGAAGGAGGTGGAGGAGGAGTATTCCAGCAAGTTCTCCGAAGACGCCAAGTCCCTCTGCAAAATGGTGGGTGGTCGTGTGAGCGGCCAGATCTGGGCCTTCGGCTCCAGGTCCTGAGGGTTGATCTCCAGGACACGTGTCCCTCTCTCACCTTTCACTTCTTCACTTCACCTCCAGCTCCTGGCCAAAGATCCCACAGAGAGGCTGGGCTGCCAGGGGGGCGGAGCCTCTGAGGTCAAAGCTCATCCCATCTTCCGCTCCATCAACTTCAAACGGCTGGAGGCCGGGATGCTGCAGGTGCCCTTCATCCCTGACGTAAGTCTGCAGCCTCTAGTGTGACTGAAGATCACGATGAGGATGAGGATGATGATGCCACTGCAGGTAGAGAGAGACAGAGTGAGAGAGAGAGAGAGACAGAGTGAGAGAGAGAGAGACAGAGTGAGAGACAGAGAGAGAGACAGAGTGAGAGAGAGAGACAGAGAGAGAGACAGAGAGAGAGAGACAGAGTGAGAGAGAGAGAGGGAGAGAGAGAGAGGGAGAGAGAGAGTGAGAGACAGAGAGAGAGACAGAGAGAGAGAGACAGAGAGAGAGAGACAGAGTGAGAGAGAG
>CM076660.1:778376-836984 GCA_038496675.1 Rachycentron canadum | reverse complement strand
CAGCAATGCTCCAGTCAAAGGCTCAGACTGATCCAGATCTGAACTAACTTCCTTCATGAGTTTATCACTGAAGTCAGTGTCACACAGGACAAATCAGGGCTTGTTAGAAAGAGCTGATTCTCTAGTTTTCTCTACACTTTTAAGTGTAATTTTGAGTCTCATTGTTGTGGTTTTGTCAATCGTTCCTAACAATGTTCTGTTCACGTCACTAAAAGGACGGCAGAAGTGTTGGTCAACCTCAAGCTAAACATGACCTCTGACCTTTGGAAATAAAACTTATCTGCAACTATGAATCATTTGAATCACACCTACGGGAATAAAGGAGAAGAGTTTCTTTCATTCCTTCTCTTAAAAGTTTTTGAGCAGTTGACAGGTTTTTACTCTGAGTTGATGGATAAAAACAGGCGTCAGACAATCGTCCTCATGATTCATGGATTCGATTTATCCTCTGTGACGTCCGTACTAAATGACCAAACACACCGATCTCTGCCAAACAGCACATTTAGTTCAAACACGAACGTCCTGTCCTTTGGAAATAATAAGTGTGGGTCGTTCAGTGGAGCGTCAGTGGCAGGTTTCAGTCCTGCTGGGTTTCATTTCACCGTCTAATCAGGGTGAGATTCGCCACCAGGTCAATGAGATTAGGTGTAATTAGCTGATGGGATGGAGAGTCTTCTGCATTAAACTGAGCGACATACCAATTGGATTTTTAAAAAAGAAAAGGAGTCATTTTCGAGCAATGAACAAGCCTCTTCTGTATCTAATCCTTGTCTTTAGTCTTTTGTTTTCTCTCCCATCGACTCATCTCTTCTTCTTCTTCTTCTTCTTCACACCTCTTTGGTTTTTTTTCCATCCTTTCCAAACTGCAAAAAATGTCACGGTTAATGTCGAGAGCTTACGCCAACGCAGCCGAGAAGATGTGTAATTTTAGAGCCAACATAATGAGAGGCTTTGAACAGTGCCACAGCGCACAAACAACAAAACAACAGTGATTCTGCTGTAATCTCATTAGTTCAGTCTCTCTGACCCTGCTCCCCTTGGCTCCACCTGCCAGAGAGAAGATTGTTCTCCAGCACAGAGAAGGTCACGATTGTCAGATTAATTCTCCCACCTGCTGTTTCTTATAACGTACAGTGTTGGTGGCTCCTTCACGGAGCCTCTGGAGCAGCATGATACAGTTCATGACGACGGTGGAAGAGTTACTTCTTCTTGATTTGAGCGTCGAGGTAGCTGACATTACCAGCTGAATGTAGCATTAACATTATGTGTAAATTTGCATATTCTTGATGTCAATTATTTACATCCAGATTTTAAAAAATGAAACGATTGAATAACAACTCGAAAATGGTTGTAAAACCATTTGACGTGTAAATAATATCATGCTAACATCCTGAGGCTAAAGCTAATAGGTCTGGGGCAAATGTCAACAACCTTCCCACCACATAAAGAATCGGTGCTCGTGTTAGCGGTTAGCTAGTTAGTTAGTTCAATTGCTAACAAAACATCGAAAATAACTCAAATTTGTGCTTGTTACAAAAACATACTTGGATTTTTGAACAATTTGTCCTTTCACTTTTTACTTGAGAGGAAACTTTAAAGGCGAAGAAGCAGAATTGTTTGGCTAACGTTACCGGCTGTGTCCTGTGGGCTAACTGCGTTAGCCCCTCTCTGAAATTCAATACTAAATTATGTAGCTAACTGAGCTATATGCTAACTTACAGCTTCGGTTGCTACTGTAACTAACAGGTCTAGCAGGGAAACCAATGTTAGAGGTCCCAGTTCATTCATCACACTGTTGTGTTGTGTTGTATTTGCAGCACACACGCTGTCAAAACGATGATGTTTTCTTGACCTCTCTGAGCCTCCGTAGAAAAGTAAGGTCTGGAAGCAAATATGTTGACATGAAATAAAAATGTTAATCACTGCAAAAACATATTATAAATATTTCACTTCATTCTATTGTTACAGTTTCCTTCATTTTTTTTACTATGTTTATTGTTTTAACTCTACCAGGAAACAAACCAGACTGTGATTCTGATATTAAAGTGATTTGATGTGTGAAACCTTTCATACACAGTTTTTAATCCAAGCATCATGAAACATTCCTATAATGGGATGGAAAAAAGCTTTGTAAAAGCTGTTAACAGTCACAATACAACCTGTCAGGATGTTTAATAAAAGTCTGAAATCTGCTCAGTGGAAAGAACAGGAGACGTTGCTTTGTCTGCTGGAAGGATGATAGTCTGTAAGCCATTTATTTACTTTGTGAATTATTATGTGCTCACGATGAAGCTTGTGCAACCTTTTGTGATGCTGCATTTAATTTGTGCCAACAAAGAAAAGCTTCTGGGTGTTTGTAGAGGACGTCCCAGAACAGAGACCTGCACTGTTTGTACTGTATATATGAGTGTGTGTGTGTGTGAGTGTGTGTGTGTGTGTGTGTGTGTGTGTGTGTGTGTGTGTGTGTGTGTCACTTCTGGATGCGACGTCACACAGTCACACTTTCTCTCACCCACACACACATTTGTCACCATTGTGTGTCAGTGGATGTCGGCGTGAACTCGCTCTGAGTCGCAGCAGTGACGTGGTTTCTCTTTTCACTTCATTGTCTTCTCCCTCTGGGTCAGATCCTACGCTCAGGCGTTCACTCACACTCTGGGTCATTCACACTTGACTGGACGTCTCGACCTGATCAGGCCCGGGACTGAAGATGTTTCTTTCTTTTTTAGCCACGCTAGCTTAGCATGTCGTCAGAAGGTTTCAGGGCAAAAAGATATTTGAGTCAGGGGTCGACGCCCGGCGGCAGAAAAACAGAAAAATCTTGAGGGATCATGTTTAATTTAATGTTTTTTTATTATTATTCTGGGTGGACAGATTAATTTGCCTTCACTGCCAACGACGCTGCCTGGCAAGACGTTAGCACAACAGAACAAATATACTGTACTGAAGTGGATTGAGTCTCCAAACCAGGTATCAACCCATCGTTATGTCACCCATCAGTCTCTGAGCTGCTGTTTTGAATCCACCATCTTGTAATTTGTCCGTCGGCCATCTTGATTTTTTTTAAACCAGTAGAAACCATATTTGGAGGAGAAGGTGGAGCTAAGGAGGAGTGAGGGGTGGAGCTGACCTGCTCTGTACTCTATCCTGATTGGGTGGTACAGTCTGTCAATCACACAGTAGCCACACCCCTAATCCATCCCCTGCTTTCTGGTCTATTTTCCTCCAAATGGACCATCATTTAAAAAATGAACATCATGTTGTATTGAAGACTTGAAACTAGAGACATTTTCCCATAGACTTCAATACAATCTGACTTCTTTAACAACCAGTGGAGTCGCCCCCTGATGGTCATTAGAGAGGATGAAGGTTTAAGGCTCTTCAGACCCAGAGTCCAGGTCCACTTTATTTACAGTCTATGTTAATAGTCACAGTTGAAACAAAACACTAATACAGTGGTTTCCAACTTCCGGGCAGGGCCCCACTAGTGGACATTGAAGGTACTGCAAGTGTGATCCTAATAAATTTAAATGATCATTAAAATCTCCCTTAATTTTTGTCTGTCGCTGTGATGAGCCAGTAATAGGAACTTTAATGTCTCTGCTGGACCACATCATATTCAGACCATGGCAAAAAAAAAAAAAAAAAAAGGGCCGAGCTTCCTGTTCTTTGCTTTGTCCATTTTTATTAACAGTTAAAGCTCCAAACTCAACTGCTGCTGCTGTTTTGTGGCAGCTCAGGAGATAAAACAAATATGTTTCGCTGCTCCAGACAAATTTTATTAGTTTGGGGGCAAAATTGGCTCTTTTGATGGTAAAGGCTTCAGACCTCTGGCCTCTGAAGCAATAATTTGATTCATACAATCTCATGTCGTCACATAATAATAACCGACCGCTCACACTCGTGGGTGGAGACCACGTCAGCTGCAGCCACCTCAGAGGAGTTTCCACAAACAACCACAAATAGTTCGGTAATGACTCCATTTTTAGATCCTCCATCAGTCCAGAGACAGAACTGTTACTATGCTGTTTCTCATCTCAGTTGGAGGGAAATCACCACTCAGAGCCCAAACACCTGAGCTGTTTGGCAAAGTGCCGACTCAGGCTCCAGAAATCCACCGTTAAATGACTCAGAGACTTGACTGTAAAACACAACTGTGACAAGAGAAGAGAAATCAATACTAGAAGACAAAGTGCAGAAAGTATAATGGTGAAAGTGATAAGTGTGTTTGTGAGAGATATTTGTTTAAATTAAGAGATATTATTGTTTATCTCCTGCCTCCATCCATCTCTAGCAGCGACAGCAAGGCCTTATGGGAACTGTGAAAATCCAGTTTGGTCGTGGAGAAAAATGTGACTCATTATTTTGACAAGCTGCATTAATACTAACGTCTCTGGGGGGGTCTTTAGCAGGACTTTTCATCACTGCCACTAACAGACAGACCACAGTAAATATTTCATTAAACCTGTGATTGTACAGACGTGAAAAGATAAACAACGAGTCGTCACTTTAATAGTCAGCTATTGTTTGTGCTTTACTTTCATGCTGACGAGTTAATTAGGTTGAGCCTGCTCCTCATTTTAAAACCTTCTCAGCAGCAATAAAACTCAGGAGCCGTCCGAGGGCCAAACAAACTCGGCCGTCAGAAGTGACATGAATGGAAATGAAACCCTCCGTTGCTAATCCTGAAATAAATAATAATAATAATAACGATGCAAAGTAAACAACTCAAAACCAACAAAAAAGTGTCACAAATTAAAAGTAGCAGCTGAAGTGATGTGAACGTGCTGACAAAAGGAGTCAGGGGTCAGACTTCGAGGACATTAACACCACCCCTCGACCTCGATCAAACCTTAAATACCTTTTCACAGCGCTCACCATCTCTAAGACTGAGCCCAAACACCCGACGGAAGAAACTCATCCTTTCAGTCACTTCCCAGAGCTCATGAAGATCCACTGGTAAATCAAAAGCTTTGCCTTCCCTCTTCACCGCTAACGCTGCAGCGACCTGCCGCTAAATCTCCCGCTCAGTATTTAATGGTCCCATTGAACAGGTTTTAGAAAAGGATAAAAATCAACATCTTCTTTCATGTAAAAATCTTGTGCTTACATGATCCACAACACAACACAACACAACCGCCAACCACATGGTCAGAGATTAAGGTGTTTCATGCTAACAGCGGCTAACAGCGCTTGTTTTTAACTCAACACAAACCAATGTTTTTTTATTTTTAAACTTATTTTCAGACCCAACTGACACTGACTCAAAACCAGGAAACAAACATGGATGCGTTTCCTTTAAGGGGAATTTACTGGTAATAAACAAAAGGAACAAACTGGGGCTAACTGCCGGTCAGCGAATGCTAATAGCTCTTGTTTTGGGCTTTGTTCATTGCCGTTGTATCCACAGCAGTGGTTCCTTTTTCCAACTCACAGCCCACCTGGATATCTCAAAGACAGTGTTTTCCAGGGGCAAAGTGATCCGGCTGGTGACAACTTAAAACTTCCTATCATTGGTTTATCACCAAATTTGACAATAACTGCATATTTTGCATTAACTGTAAAGGTCTCTAAAGGTCCGAGCGCTGGTTCGAGCTTGTTTTAAAGCTTTGATATGCCCACTTCCTTTTACCAAAGGCTGGGAGGGCAGAGAAGAATGAAAGTCTGTTTGAGCCTTCAGAAGAAAACTTGAAGGGCACTCGTGAGCCTGAAAACGCTTCTTTTTCCCCAGTCGTGCTGCATTAGACACTTAATGTCTCAACATGAGGGCAGGAAACAGGAAAACAAGCAATCAGCCATTGGACATCTCATCAGCCAAAGAGCTTTTCTTATCTCTAAAATGTCAGCACTCAGGAAAAATGAGGAATAAACAAGGATAAAGGAGGCATTGATGGAAAATTCAGCCTTCAACTCCACAGATGTGATTAATGCAACACGTCCTGTTTCCTGGTCAACGTGCCACCTCTCTCCACATACAGTAGCCGACGTATTGACATGTCTGGATTGTATGTAGCTCTCCTGCATTCTGCCTTATTTTGAAAGACCCAGCCAATCAAGCCAACAGGTAACTTCATCACTCAGTCAGTCAGTCAGCGACATTTATGTTTATGGAGCTGAAACAGTGTCACCTGCCTTATTAAAGTGGTCTCACTGGTCTACGGGTAAACAATGATCCCACCATGTTGCTGAGCTTCATGAGTGAGTTTGTCTGTTTAAGATTTAATACACGACAATAGAGTGACAGAACTGTACCACAGTGACTTCCCACTGTCATAATAACATACCTCCTCCCTTCAGCCCAGGAGTCTAGCTTTGTATTGTGGGCTGGTGAAGACGCTGTGGTCAAACATTCGTGGTCCTCAGAGGATGAATCCTGGTTGTCAAATTAATAGACTGGACAGTACTGGATGTTTTCATATTGTTGTTTCCCATTGTTCTAGCTGTGGTGATGATAAAGAGCCTTAACCCTTCATTCTCTCTAATGACCATCAGGGGGCGACTCCACTGGTTGTTAAAGAAGTCAGATTGTATTGAAGTCTATGGGAAAATGTCCCTACTTCTCCCTTGATTTATTAGCTCAGTAAATGTTTTCCTAATAAGTGAACAACTAAATCCTAATCAGTTCAACCTTGTGTCCTCGTGGGTTTTCTCTGGTTGAAAAAAAACAAGATGGCCGACAGACAAATTACATAAAATTACTGGAGGCTTTGAGACGGCAGCATGTGACATCACAGTGAGTTGCATGTTCCATTTAGTGTGAGGAATAAAGGCTGAATGACTCAAGTGTTGTGCACTGATGGTGAACACTGGGCCTCCAGTGAGCGGCAGACGGCCACACAACACAACACATTCATAGCGACCCTGCACATTTGAAACACATATACGCCACAACAGTAAGTTAATGACACAGTGGGGAGGCTTTTCATTTCCTTTGAACCGTCCTCGGCTCAGAAACAGCAGAGTTCACGGCTCCCTTTATGTAATAGCTTTTGTTTGTCCCTCGCTCCCACAGAGAGCTGTTGTCATAGCGATGCAATCGTCTCGGCTCCTCGCTGCATCATTTTATTGCCGTCGTGTTGAGGGAGGACGGGTCATTGGAGTGTGCGGCGTCTCTTTCTCATCACTGCTGGATGAAAAACTTCAGAGCTCCCACTGAGGACTGGAGATGATCTGTGATGGGTCAGGTGATGAGACGAGACGAAACCAAAACACGCTCCAACATCTCAGATACAATACACACACACACACACACACACACACACACACACACCTGAACACAACCGCCTCCTGGGAAGATCATTAACATAGAGCTGAAAGGCGTCTGTCACTGTTCCCAACTCTAACAGGTGACAATAAGTTTATTTCACAACATGAAGAAGACTTGGTCCAGGAAAAACCTGGTCCAGGAAAGACCCGATCCAGGAAAGAACTGGTCCAGAAAAAGACCTGGTCAAGGAAAGACCTGGTGTGTGTCTATGTCTGTCTGTGTGTCTGTGAGTGTGTGTGTGAGTGAGTGTGTGTGTGAGTGTCTGTCTGTGTGTGTGTGTGTGTGTGTGTGTGTGTCTGTGTGTGTGTGTCTGTGTGTGTGTCTGTGTGTGTGTGTGTGTGTCTGTGTGTGTGTGTGTGTGTCTGTGTGTGTGTGTGTGTACTGGCCTCAGACAGATGAACAGACTGATCTTTATGACGAAGGAGCTGATGAAGACAACAGACTGAGTGTTCATCCCAGGAAAGGATCGTCTGAAGAACTGTCACCGTACAAACGCTGTGTGTGTGTGTGTGTGTCTGTGTGTGTCTGTGTGTGTCTGTGTGTGTGTGTGTCTGTGTGTGTCTGTGTGTGTGTGTGTGTCTGTGTGAGTGTGTAAACGCTCTGATATGACCCATAGAAACAGCGCCCTGATCAGTGCACTAATAGTGGTGGACCTTCCCTCATCATCACCATGGTTACTATAGCAATGGTCATGTCCCGTTATAAACTACCACTGCACTTTTCCTACGACCATGAGATGTTGCCTGGCAACAAAACCTGACATCATAATAACTTGCTGACAGACGACCAATAGGCTCATGGTGACCAATGGTCATGGTCATACTCCAGGTTTATGCTACTGTTAATATTATAGATCTTAATGTGACTCCACTGGTTGTTAAAGAAGTCAGATTGTATTGAAGTCTATGGGAAAATGTCCCTACTTCTCCTTGATTTATTAGCTCAGTAAATGTTTTTCTAATGAGTTTATGGTCTCAGTCTCTAGTTTCAAGTCTTCAATACAACATGATGATGGTCCATTTAGAGGAAAATAGACCAGAAAGAGTGGATGGATTAGGGGGCGTGGTTACTGTGTGATTGACAGACTGTACCACCCAATCAGGATAGAGTACAGAGCAGGTCAGCTCCACCCCTCACTCCTCCTCATCTCCACCTTCTCCTCCAAAGATGGTTTCTTCTGGTTTAAAAAAAAATCAAGATGGCCGACAGACAAATTGCAAACTCTTTGAAATGAACCGATGGGAGACGTCACAAAGGGTTGAGTTCAGTTGTTGTGAGTCTGTTCTTGTCTCTGGTTTTAAAACAATATCATTTTCATTTTGATAATTGATACATTGTTGATCAAACCTATTGATCCCATTAATGTCAGTTTCAGCCCATGTCAAGATGCAGTGAAGCCCTTGAACTGAGGAGCCAGTGCATCAGGAAATGAGGTAAACTACTACAATGATGGAGCAGTAGAAACAAAGAGACGCTGCTGCTTTTTCAACACACAAAACATCCACCTGTAAATGAGCAGCGCTGATAAAAACAAGTAAATCACAAGCTTAAGTGGAAGCACATTACTTCTCATTAAGCTTCTGAGTTCACATCATTAAAGTTCATGATTGAGGGACTTCATTAAAGGTCCAGACATCAGAGGTCAGAGAGCAGGCTGGCACAGATGTGCCCGATCAGCCATAACATTATGACCACCTGCCATAGTGGGTTGACACTTTCCCAGGAAAAGACAACATGTGGTGACGCGACCGTTGACGGGAACGCTGACTCTCCGACTGCTCGCCATGATTTGAATCCACTCTGCTGAAGAAGAGACGCTTTGTCAGTCAAATCAGCTGCAGGTCGACTGAGTTCATGTAACACACAACATTTTACTCAGCGACTAATTCAAGATGTTCAGGGTTATAGACTGGGCTCTTCATATGAAGGACAGTTTGTCTCTCCACCTTTATTTAAAGAGCTGTGTTTAGATAATAGAGTCACAGCTGTGACAGGTGTGTGTCTGTGTCTCATCCTCTAATGAGGATGTGAATATATTAATGTGCTGGTGTGTTAAACTCAGGGTCATCTGATAGTTTGTCACCTGATGCCGCCCGGTCTTTACTGTTGAAGGAAGCGAGAGTAGATCTGACTTGTAATTATTCACCTGTGACTCTTTTAGAAACTGTCAGCGTCAAAATGAGAGTGGAGGCAGAATGAAGACAATGAAGGCAGTAAACAAACGAGAACAGAAACAAGAAAATCCAAACTAATGAGCGAGAGAACATGGGATCAAACATACGGACTGAGCGAGACACTGAGGATCCGTCTATGATCCTAGAGCTCAAAGGAAACACTCCTCCTCTTCCTCAGGTGGAGATTTCCTCACTTACTTCTTCTGCTTTCATGTTTGTTTTTTTTTCCAAATGTCAAACCTGAACTGCATTTTCTGTAAATAACATCAAATATCAGGAAACACGGAGTTAATGGATGTTTTGGTTCATCTTTATTCATATAGTGGGTTAATAATAATAATAATAGTTGTGATTGCACCAACCTGAGCAGTGTTAGACCACCTGCTCTCTCTGCTCCTGATGATCCTCAAGTCACCTTCACCTTCACCTACCAGCGGCAGGCGAAGGATTCGGGTGGTGTTTGTTCGTCAGGTGAGATGATGGGTGAGAACCAGGACTCTGCTCTCAGACTCAGCGTCAGTGCAGCCGTCCTGCTCCTTGGAGCCGACCCATGGTCACAGCAGGGGGTGTAAGCGCCGCGGGGTTTGGCAGGATAGTCCAGTAAAAACCTGAACTTGGCTCCTATTTTACTGCAGCACAACATGATGTCATTTCTCACGTTGCTGTGCTCGCTGCTCACAGACTGCACAAACCAGGACACAATCCTGGTGGATTCGTTTTGCACATTAACACTGTTCATGAATGGATGAACTGAATTAACCATCAGCCTCAGCTTTATTTTTTTGCTCCATGCTAATCATTCTAAATGTTAAACCAAGATAAAAAAGCATACTACATTTCCCATAATGCAACCAACAGCAGATTTTCCTCAGCCCCTCTCTGCTTGGTAAAGACCCCATAGTTTCTTCTTTAATACAGACTGTTATGAAATGATGCTGGTGATGTCTCTGTACTTATATACTTCACGATGACACCTCAGGATAAAGGATTTTTATATTAATGTCGTTTTAATAACTTGTTTATACTAATTATTTATATATCATTAACATATGTGGTCACAACATATCAACTAATTTTAGTAACGAAGATAAATAAAAGATCATTTATCCACAGTCCCCAATAAAACCATGTAGCATTTAAATACCCCCCCACCCCCTTAATGCCCCCACCCCACAGCATCTCTGCCAAACTGTGTGTTCTTGGAGAAACCCCCGCTGGAAGGAGGCTGATTTGTATTCTCACCATCCAGACAGACAGTCAGACAGACAGTCAGTCAGTCAGTCAGTCAGACAGACAGACAGTCAGTCAGTCAGTCAGTCAGTCAGTCAGACAGTCAGTCAGACAGACAATCAGTCAGTCAGTCAGTCAGTCAGTCAGACAGACAGACAGTCAGACAGAGAGTCAGTCAGTCAGTCAGTCAGTCAGTCAGTCAGTCAGACAGACAGTCAGACAGACAGACAGTCAGTCAGTCAGTCAGTCAGTCAGTCAGACAGTCAGACAGACAGTCAGACAGACAGTCAGTCAGTCAGTCAGTCAGTCAGTCAGACAGACAGCCAGACAGACAGTCAGTCAGTCAGTCAGACAGACAGTCAGACAGACAGTCAGTCAGTCAGTCAGTCAGTCAGTCAGTCAGTCAGACAGACAGTCAGACAGTCAGTCAGTCAGTCAGTCAGACAGTCAGTCAGACAGACAGTCAGTCAGACAGTCAGTCAGACAGTCAGACAGTCAGTCAGTCAGTCAGACAGTCAGTCAGACAGACAGTCAGACAGAGAGACAGACAGTCAGACAGACAGTCAGTCAGACAGACAGTCAGTCAGACAGACAGTCAGTCAGTCAGTCAGACAGTCAGACAGACAGACAGTCAGTCAGTCAGTCAGTCAGACAGACAGTCAGACAGACAGTCAGTCAGTCAGTCAGTCAGACAGACAGTCAGTCAGTCAGTCAGACAGTCAGTCAGTCAGTCAGACAGACAGTCAGACAGACAGTCAGTCAGTCAGTCAGTCAGTCAGTCAGACAGTCAGTCAGACAGACAGACAGTCAGTCAGACAGTCAGTCAGACAGACAGTCAGACAGTCAGACAGTCAGTCAGTCAGACAGTCAGTCAGACAGACAGTCAGACAGAGAGACAGACAGTCAGACAGTCAGACAGACAGACAGTCAGACAGACAGTCAGTCAGTCAGTCAGTCAGACAGACAGTCAGTCAGTCAGACAGTCAGACAGTCAGACAGTCAGTCAGACAGACAGTCAGACAGTCAGACAGACAGTCAGACAGACAGACAGTCAGACAGTCAGTCAGTCAGTCAGACAGACAGACAGACAGTCAGTCAGACAGACAGACAGACAGACAGACAGACAGACAGTCAGACAGACAGACAGTCAGTCAGACAGTCAGACAGACAGACAGACAGTCAGACAGACAGACAGACAGACAGACAGTCAGACAGTCAGTCAGTCAGTCAGTCAGACAGACAGTCAGACAGACAGACAGTCAGACAGTCAGTCAGTCAGTCAGACAGACAGACAGACAGTCAGTCACACAGACAGTCAGACAGACAGACAGACAGTCAGACAGACAGTCAGTCAGACAGTCAGACAGACAGACAGACAGTCAGACAGACAGACAGTCAGTCAGTCAGTCAGTCAGTCAGACAGTCAGACAGTCAGACAGTCAGTCAGACAGACAGTCAGTCAGACAGACAGACAGACAGACAGACAGACGGGCTGAGTGTCACGAAGCTCCCGCCGCTCCAGTGATGGGAGGGAGGAGAGAGAGAGAGAGGGAGGAGAGAGAGGGAGGAGAGAGAGGGAGGAGAGAGGGGGAGGAGAGGGGGAGGAGAGGGGGAGGAGCCAGCCTGTCAAGGTGAACCGATAAACCTCTTTTCATCAGCCCGACGTCCAACACACGACGCGCAGCTCGCGGCGGCGCAGGGACCCGGTCTGAGGGAGACCGACAGGGACACGGACAGGGACACGGACACACACTGACCGGGAGGACACACGGAAAGTGTCTCTGCTCCTCGTTTTATTCTGGACCTAAAGTTAAACGCCACAGAGTGAGTGGAGTGCGTCATTCGTCTGGAACGGCTGAGGAATCAAAGGTGAGTTTCTCCATCAAGGATCCAAACAGGGACCTGTGGAAACAGCCACCAGTCCCCTCAGGAGACAGAGGGACTTCAGGGTGTCGGTCCTGCTGCTTCTGCAGAATCACGTCTTTACGAGACATCGGATGAGACGTGGATCGAGGAGGACGCCTGAGCGGCGGCGTCGTGTCGGATCGATCCGTGTTCCCGTCCTGACACAGACATGATTCAGGTTATTTCACAGGAGCTCTCAGACTTTAGACTCTTACCTGCATCAAAGACAGAGGACTGACAGGGGCCACGAACACCCAGGGGCCCCTGAAGTTATTCATAATTAAATGAACCTAATTTTGTGACAAATTCAATCAAACATCACAAGAAATATTCGGTTTCTTTCCAAACCAGCGGCTGCAGGACTCACATCAGAGTGACCACACCAAGGAGACATGGAGCCCTGGGTTAGCACCATCACAACAACAACAACAACAACAATTAATACAGCATAAAAACTAGCTTTTCAAAGGTTAACGATTTTAACTTCTCCAGTCTTTTATTTTGAAGCGTTGACATCCATCAGAACATATATTTGTGGTTTTAAGAACCAAAAACCATCTCAGTGTAGTTTTACATCTCCTCTTTCAGGCTGAGCTCTAGGAACAACAGTCAGTCAGCCAATCAGAGGAGAGGATCTGAACCTACCTTTAGACTGTATGGACCTTTAACATCTACCTTTAGACTGTATGGACCTTTAACATCTACCTTTAGACTGTGTGGACCTTTAACATCTACCTTTAGACTGTATGGACCTTTAACATCTACCTTTAGACAGACATGTAAACTGAGGACTGAGGCCTGCTGGGAGTCTTGTACTCCAGCACATGAAATCTGAAACTAAACGGTGACTAAGAGGTTAAAGTGCTGATTCTCCACTTTTATCTGAGGGTGTTAACGTCTACATCAGACCACACAGGCTCCAACCAATACTTTAGTTTGAGACTTAATATCTGCAAAACATGAGCCTCTGGAGAAGTAAATAAGGAGGAGGTGGAGCTGACCTGCTCTGTACTCTATCCTGATTGGGTGGCACAGTCTGTCAATCACACAGTAGCCACGCCCCCTAACTCATCCCCTGCTTTCTGGTCTATTTTCCTCTAAATGGACCATCATTTAAAAAATTAACATCATGTTGTATTGAAGACGTGAAACTAGAGACTGAGACCATAAACTCATCAGGAAAACGTTTACTGAGCTGATAACTCAAGGAGAAGTAGGGACATTTTCCCATAGACTTCAATACAATCTGACTTCTTGAGTCGCCACCTCATGGTCATTAGATAGAAAGCATCTTTAACGGCACCAAACAACAGGTAAAAACCCAAATCTAATTAAAAAAGCTGATTTATCTTATCGAAGTGCGTTAGCTACGTTTAAGCTAGTAACAACAAAGGAAGCTGGTCCGATCAGATGCACCTGAAGATAAAGTGACGTGTCCTCAGACATCAGGTGTCAGACAGATTCATGGACTGAGGTCATGTGACTGAGCTGTTTGGTCAAACAGATGCTTTAATCCTAATATTTTCTCATATATCTGTTGGTGAAATCTATTTTTTATCCGTGTGTTAATAGCTGGAGGTGTTTATCTGTTGTTTCCTGTCCCAGAACTCGCCTCATGAAAATGAAAAATATCAGTTTATGAATCATCACAAGGGTCGTCCTCACTCTTACCTCCACACGTTTCACAAACAAGAAAACACAGATGAATCACTTCATGAATGAGGCTCATTGTCTCGCTGCGTTGAATGAAAACTGGAGGATGATACAGAGTTTGACACTTGGTTCAGGGCACGTTTCCCCCGAACTTCAGAATAAGGGCTAGTTTTCCCTGGACTTTCAGAATAAGAGCTTGTTTCACCTGAACTTTGAGAATAGGGGCTTGTTTCCCCCGAACTTTCAGAATAAGGGCTTGTTTTATCCTTGACTGTCAGAATAAGGGCTCGTTTTCCCTGTAACACTGTGGCTGTGACTGTAGATAAAACCAACCAACCTTTAAATTGTTCCTTAAAAGTTTCCTCGTGGAGCTTTCTCCTCTCTTATTGTTGCTGCTTTCATAATTTGCCCTCTCAGATTTTCTTGTTGGCCTTCAGTTCTAATTCAGATTTGCCTTGTGAGATGAAAGAGCAACAATGAAAGAGGGATATGAATAGTGTGAGCATGTGCGTGTGCTGTTGTACATGTGGGCGTGGAGGTTGAGGTCTGAGCGTACACGTCCTGAACGCTTCTCTTTCAGGAAGCGTGGGGTGTCAACAAAAAGCTCCGTCTCACATCAGCATCTGTGCGACCTGATGAAGACCCTCCGCTGATGAATCACCGCTGCCGAACAATTTCAAATTACAGGGGTGTGATTCCCAAAGGTGATGTGGAGGTGGAACATGGGGAAAAAAAATAACATGACGTGAACTCAGCAGCTATGAATGTAACTGTAATGCGGCACAAGTGTCCAATTCAGAGATAAAAACACGCTCCTCATAGCTCATCAGGTCTTTTATTTGAGAAATGGCAGAGTTTGAGTTCAGCTCTGGGGGAAAGATGAGACAATGGGACGTTCAAAGTGATGGAGGGTCAACGTGTGATTCAACATGTTGAATGAGATTTTCAGAGTTCGCAAGACGAAAATCTCCTCAGCGTTTGGCAACAGGCAACACAGAAGAGATGACAGTTAACTTCCTGTTAGCAAAAAAGAAGAATGTTAACTTCCTGTTTACAGAAGAGATGACTGTTAACTTCCTGTTTGCAAAAAAGAAGAATGTTAACTTCCTGTTTACAAAAGAGATGAATTGTAACTTCCTGTTTACAAAAAAGAAGAATGTTAACTTCCTGTTTACAAAAGAGATAACTGTCAACTTCCTGTTTACAAGAGATGCCTACCAACGTATGGTTAACTTCCTGTTTATAAGATCTCATTTTTAACTTCCTGGATACACAGCCTGCTGTATCACAGAAAAATGAGTGAGTGATGTCTCCTGTTATTTGCTTTAGCTCTGTCTCTCTCTCTGTGTCTGAAGTGGGAAACTGATCCTCGCCCCCAGAGGTCGGCGTCGTCTTCCTCTTCCTGCCTGAACAGCTGAGATTCAGGGCCACGCGGCCTCTGAGCTGTTTTCACTGCCCCCAATATCTCACTGTGTCCGACATGTTGTCTGAATCTGTCCTCTGATCATCGCTGACGACGCTCTCGTCTCCTCCCCGTCTGTCTTTGTAGAGCAGCGTGAGGCCGCGGAGTCCCGCCGGGATCTGAGAGGGAGGAATTTGGCGTCATGGCGGCGTAGACGGACCCCCGACTCCGACCCCCCGTGGCCCTAAAGGGACCAGCTGTTTGACTTCACGTGGACGAGCCGGTCCAACATCACCTCTGGGTTTTTTTGACGCTTCTGATTGGACGTCACCTCAGTTCATCTTATTCTTTTCCTTTTTTTCATTTCCTCCCGTCTCCTGGACCAAACCTCCGCCTCAGACTTCAGATGGTGACGGCATCGCTGTGGGTTTAGTTTCCATCAGAAAAGAGGAAGAAGTTTCCGTCAGCAGCCTGAGCGGGTGGATTATTGAAAGGAGTCTGCAGGAGAATTTAAATGGACGTTTGGTGCTGGTGGAGGTGCAGAGTTCATCTGTAGTCCTGAGGAATAACAGTGTGTTTATCCTGGGAGTCACACACATTTCCATCTAAATGAGGAGCCTTTCAGGCTCATTTCTCAAACATCAGGATGGATGCACAAGGTTTTTTACATATTTCCTGCAGGTTTCCTGATTTAATCACCTGATTTTTATAAATATATAGAAACATAAAGACTCTTATTTTGGAATTTATTTATATATATATCATTTATATATATTTATTTTTTAAAAAAGATTTTCTCTGACTTTTTTGTCTTGTGTTTGTCGTTGCACCTTAAAAGTGGAACCTGCTGTGATTCACTTTCATGAATCTGTGAAGCAGGTGAACAGAACGAGCTGCTGCTGTTTTTTTGTGCTGTTTAACTTTAAACCTTCAGAAAAAAATTAACTAATTTTTATTTAATGAGTTAAATGAACATTTTTATTGAGGATGCTGCTTCAGACTCATTTCTGAGTTTTACTGGATTTCCTTAACTCGCCAACTGTCCATGTGAGCTGCTTTTAATTAAATCATCTTTTTTAATTTCTTCATCAGGAAACAGCTCAGAAATCTCTTTCTCTGTTGAATGTCTGTTGAAATTTGTGAAGAATTGAGCGACAGATCTGCCATCTTGAACCAAAACCTGTCACAACTTCATCAGCGTCTCTGGCTGCTTGGAATATTTTCAACAAACGTGATAAATGTGCCTGAATTTGTCTTTTTGTGAGACGAATCATCAGCTCGCCACCTTTCACAGCGTCCAGACAATAGCAGGGCCTCACCTATAACCCCGTCCTGCCCCCCTGAAACCACCTCTTCCGCCCATACCATCACCGCCATGGTGATGTCACAGGGCACCTACACCTTCCTGGCCTGTTTCGCCGGCTTCTGGTTGGTCTGGGCGCTCATCGTCATGCTGTGCTGCTTCTGCAGCTTCCTGCAGCGCAGGCTGAAGCGGCGCCGCGAGGAGCGGCTGAGGGAGCAGTGTCTGCGGAGCGTGGAGATGGAGCCGCTCAGCTGTCACCCTGCAGGATACCCGGCTCCTCCTCAAGCCCCAGCGCCACCCCCGGCTCCACAGCTGCCCAGGGAGCCACCACAGTTCTGCCCCCCCCACACGTTGTCACCGCCACTTCCTGTGCTGGTTCCTCATCCCATGCCGCAAGCGACCTGGGTCAGCATGCCAGGTACAAACCTGTGTCTTCTTCTGTTCTAGGTTTAAAATCGTCCCCTCTACCACATTTAACCACCAGTGGAGTCGCCCCCTGATGGTCATTAGAGAGGATGAAGGTTTGAGGCTCTTCAGCGTTGGCTTCACTTCACAGACCCAGAGTCTACGTCCACTTTTAGAAACAGTTGATGGTCTGAGCTTCCACTTCAAAGGTTCTCAACCTGGGGGTCATGACCTCACCATGGGATCGAGCTGAAGACATGAGATGAAGGAAGGAAAAAAAAAACAAAACAAGTGATGTCTGTTTCTCTGATCTCTCTCTAACCTGTAATATTGTGAAATACTGCGTGGTTTTATGTGTTTAAGCCTCTGAAAAAGATTCAAATCAAGCTGAAGGAATCATCACCATTAAATCGAACAGATGTTCAGTGGAACAAGGCTCAGACCCTGTGATATACAAGTGGACATACACTCCAAGTCTGAAAAGAGCCTTAAACCTTCCTTCTCTCCACTGGTTGTTAAAGAAGTCAGATTGTATTGAAGTCTATGGGAAAATGTCCCTACTTCTCCTTGATTTATTAGCTCAGTAAACGTTTTCCTAATCAGTTTATGGTCTCAGTCTCTAGTTTCAAGTCTTCAATACAACATGATGTTCATTTTTTAAATGATGGTCCATTTAGAGGAGCTCAGATCCACCCCTCGCTCCTCCTAACTCCTCCTAACTCGTCCTCACTCCTCCTCACTCCTCCTAACTCGTCCTCACTCCTCCTAACTCCTCCTAACTCGTCCTCACTCCTCCTCACTCCTCCTCACTCCTCCTAACTCCTCCTCAGTTCACTTCACTTCAGCCCGACACGTAGAGAGAAGGACTTTTATGGAAATGAATCCATGAGTTTCTGTTTATCCCTAGCAGAAGTGAACACGAAGCAACTTTCCTCCTCAGGAATTCGAGCTTCAACCTACAAAGCTCCTTGAAAAAAAAAAAAAAACTCCTCCACAAGCCTCTTGTATTATAAAGACGTCGTCTGAAATGGAAGTGCAGCTGCAGTGAAAATTATTGTCAGCAGCATTAGCATAGATTAAAAACATTTCATATACGACACATGAAGCTCCGAGTGACATTAGAGGATTAACTTTTACTGCAGATTTGCCATTTTCGCATTAAATAGAAACTTTAGGAAGTTTAAAATCTGTCTGTCTCCAGTTTGTGTCGTTTCTGTCTTGGATGCCATGAGAATTTGCTGATGTGGAGGTTGTGACTGTAAAATGTGGAGAGTAAACACCTTTAAACGCAAAGAAGAAGAGGGATGAAGGAAACAGGTTAAAGGGATACTGAGGCGAAGAAAAGAGCATCAGCTGCTGTCAGACATGTTTAATGAGCAGAGACAGACAGTAAAGGATGAAACAAAAGGTTGCTGGAGCCCCGGTCACAGAGCAGACTGATGAAGAGGTTCAGTATCCAGGCAGCGGCTGAGCTAAAAGAGAGGCAGGTGCTGAGCCCAGAGGACGAACAAGACATGAGCCAGGTCCATGATAAACCCTCTGTACGTCACCTGCCCCACAACAAATGGCAGACAAAGTTAGCGGCTAACCCACTAAGGCATAGGGGACCAGAGTGGACTTTAACCCTTTAGAGCCACATTCAGTGGTTTTAAAAATGTCTCCCAAGTCTCCTCATCTTCAGAATCAGCTCAACCTCAGCTCATTATATCTGAGGCTCAGTAAAGAGGAGGTCAGAGGTAGGGTTAAGGTAGAGATGAGAAAAATGACAACGAGGAACAAAAGAGACAAAGATGAGAAAGACAATGGAAATGAGGTCAGTCAGCTGTGAATAGTTTGATCCTGATGGATTTCAGGAAGTTTGAGACCAGAAGATAAACTGATTAGAGATCAGAGGAATGAGATTAAGATGAAGAGGATGAGACCAGGAGGAGAAACACTGACAGGTGGAGTCAATCACTGATCACCTGGTTACCATGGTTACCGCTCAGCGGTGGCTATATCAGGCAGCAGCTGAACATTTAGTCCTGAAGTTGATGAGTTGAAGCAGGAAAAGTGTGAGGACTGTCTGACCCCTGTCCTCCTCCAAAAGTTCCCACAATGAACACATGATGTCTCTGAACTGGGGAGACATGACACCAGGATGCATTATGGGAAGAAGAGCAGCTGGAGTCAGTGTGATGCTGTGGTCAATGTCCTGCTGGGAAACCTTGGGTCCATTCATGTGGATGTTCCTTTGACTCGTCCCCCCTCCCTAAACATGGTTCAGACCAAGTCACCCCCTTCATGGAAACAGTCTTCCCTAATGGCAGTGGCCTCTTTCAGCAGGATAATGCTCCCTGTCACTGCAACAATGGTTCAGGAGCTTTGAGGAACAACAACCAGTTCAAGGTGTTGACTTGGCTCCAAATCCCCCAGATCTCAGTCCAGTCCAGCATCTGTGGGATCCATCCACCCATTTTCTTTCTGGGTTAGGAAGTTAGTTAAGTTAGGATCCCTCTGCAGAAAGTCTGCAGGGAAAATGTGACAACACATATAATTCACTGTGGCTGCAGGAGTTGAGTTTGGATGCTTTTGAGAGAGATATTTTTTGATGAGCAGTGTCACTGGGCGCTGAATCTTTTTTGGGGAGATGGATGAGCTGCATTTCAGCTTGGAAGATGTTGTTCTTTCTTTCCGTGGCGCTGGCAGGACCAGCTACTGTTAATATCTCAGGTCCGGTGAAAGCAGGAGGAGGAGAGGTTGTGCAACATTTCGACAGATATTGATCAGAATCTGGGCAGATTCATCAGCCTGGAAATAGAAGCTGCCTTCAGTCGTTCCAAAAAAAAAAAGAAAAAAAGAAAATGGCCCCTGGGGCTTTTAACAGCCCAGAAATATTTTCCTTTACACTGACAGGACATTGAAATATAGACTTTACAGTTTTACATTATGCCCACAGGCTCTGTCAGGGCAGAGGAAACGTGGCAGTAGATTTTTATTTCCATGTTTTGTTTTTCTGCTTCAATTCAAGAACCAAACTCCAGAACAGACTGAAACTGTTTCCCGTTGATTAGATCTGTGGTAAAAATGCAGGGAATGATTGACTGAGTCTTGAAGACAGCAGTCGACGTTTTTCTTCGAGCCTTAATTGCGGTGGTGATGGAAAGAAGAGATGCTGGAGGTCTGGATGTGATGAGCTGGACCAGGTCTCAGCGATTCGCACCGACGTGATGAGAAGAGAAGAAGAGACGGCGACAACCTGATTGGCTGGTCGAGGTCTGATCGGTTACAGAAAACACTCGTCATCTTCGGGGTCGAGCTCCGGTTGGTTACCTGGAGCTCTTCATCTCTCAGCTCACTGTGGCTGCTCCTCTTCTTCAGTCACTACCACTGACCACTGCTTCTTTCACAATAAGAGTCAAGTCCCGTTTCAGCAGTAAAATGCTTTTAACAGGAATTTATCGCTGTAAATGCCACGTGAAACACAATCAGTATGAACTGGTTATAATTAGAAAAGAGGTATTAGGTCTTATGAGGTAAATTGTGCGAACTTTTCAACATCCGATTGTGTAGCTGTTGTCTAAAAATAATCTGGGAACCTTTGAATGAAAACAACAAACCTGATTATGTCGACTCCCGACCAGCGTCGCCCACTCATCACTGCCTGTTGGACACAATAGAGCCTCTGTAAGTGTTAGCAGTTAATGGAGAGGTTGTGAGTCAGCGTCATGTTGCATCGTCACATGATTTCCACATCTGTAAAATGCTTCTGATTGTTGGTTTGGAGTAGTAGTCAGAGCCGAGGACCTGCAGCCTCATACTGTCGACACGAAGCTTTGACCAGAGATCGAAGATGTCGACCCGCCGCTCGTCCCGTTGGATCCTGGCGTTTCACACCAGGCGTTTATGTTGTGTATCTATATCAATTTGTCAGGCTGCATCATGTGTCTGATATTATGAGACCTGGACGCCTGAGCGGCGGCATCGTGTCGGAGTCGATCCGTGTTCCCGTCCTGACACAGACATGATTCAGGTTATTTCACAGGAGCTCTCAGACTTTAGACTCTTACCTGCATCAAATACAGAGGACTGGCAGGGGCCACGAACACCCAGGGGCCCCTGAAGTTCCCAAACTAACAGCTCACAGCTGAAGTGGGAACAGTTTTATATTCATGAATAAATGAACCTAATTTTGTGACAAATCCAATCAAACATCACAAGAAATATTGGGTTTCTTTCCAAACCAGCGGCTGCAGGACTGACATCAGAGTGACCACACCAAGGAGACATGGAGCCCTGGGTTAGCACCATCACAACAACAACAACAACAACAACAACAACAACAACAACAACAATAATTAATACAGTATAAAAATAGCTTTTCAAAGGTTAACGATTTTAACTTCTCCAGTCTTTTATTTTGAAGGGTTGACATCCATCAGATATATATTTGTGTTTTACCTTTGTAAACCTTTAACAACTTTGAAGACATTTAAGAAACTTTTACAAATTTGAAACCATCCTAATTAAAAAATAATCTTTCTCCCTCATGTTTTACTACAATATGGTACAGTACAGTTTTACAGTCAGGTTAAATCACTATGTGATTTCAATTCTGGTGAATGTTGTGATGTAATCCAGCTCCCGTTCTCCTTTGTTCTTCCCAGATGCAGATATATTTGGGAAGCCACCCTGCTATGAGGAGGCGGTCCTGATGGAGGATCCTCCTCCACCCTACAGCGAGGTCTTGGCCGACCCGCGGGGAGGCACCTATCTGAAGCCTGCTCCGCTCCGAGCAGCGCTGCCGCCTCTCAGAGAGCACCACGATCCTGCTCCGGTGTTCACGTCCGAGACCGGAAAGCCTCCCGCGGCGACTGTGTTCCCCGATCGGGGTTACTCCTCCCTCATACGCCTGCCTTCGTCCCAGCGCTGGGACTCTCTGGGTCATCTCCTGTCCAACATGGACTTGAACCACAACAACTTCACGCCGCCGGGGGGGCGCTCCCTCCAGGCCGCCGCTGCGATGGCTACCATGCCCCGGCGAGAGGCGAGGACTCACCATGAGGGGCTTGAACTCAGAAGTGGAATACAGGGACTCCAAGTGGGAATACAAGGACTTCAAGGGGAGATACGGGGATTCCAAGGAGGGTTACAGGGGATTCCTGGTGTTCATAGACTGAGGGGACTAGAGCCCAGCTGTGGCCTACCAACGGCCTTCCCCCTGTTGGGGCGGAGCACCGCCGTCTAGACCTGGATGCTGAGTAACCAACCATAAGTTGGTCCATCTCTGAAGAGGCTTGAGCAGGAGCTCTTTATAGGCCTCCTTTCCTGCACTAGCAGCCGTAGAAGTAGAGATTTAATTCCCCAGAGATCTAAAAGAGGGTGAAAGTGCTGCAAAGGCACCGGGAGTTCAATCCCCCTGTGCAGCTCTGTGGGCGAAAGGCGCCACTTACTGTGCCGGGACTGTGGCTCTCAGCTAAAAGAGGAAATTATACACGTCTCTAAGCAGCGCTGTTGAGTCACTGATGGATCCTGGTGTCATATCAAAGTTAATTGAGTCAAGGCTCCTTTTGAACGATGGAGGAGGAGAGAAGAAAGGACACAGTGAGAAGGTCGAGGAAGAGCAAACAAACGAGCAACAAGCAGCTGCTTCTGTAGCTTTCACCCAGACTGCCTCTGCCTTCATCTCCATCTCTGCCCCCTCTTCTCCCTCTCGCCCTCCCATCCTCTTCATTCCTCCTCTCTCTCTCTCTCTCTCTATGCGCCGGAGCGGCCTATTGTACCAGTCTCCTGTTGCCATGGCTCCCGGGAGCTGTCTGTTGCCCACGACGACCTCTCCTCTTTTATCTCCTCTGGTTTCTGAAGACTCTGTTCGCAGCTTGCCTCTTCACAAGGACTCCGAGTATTGACACTCACAAAAGAACACGTGGTGACATCAGAGCCCCGAAGGCCATTCAGGTGTGAAGGTAGAGTACGGCGAGTACGGCGAGTACGGCGAGTACGGCGAGTACGGCGAGTACGGCGAGCCGGACAGGATTTCATTTTGTAACATGCTGCTTCGTTATTGTCAGTGTTGTCTTTAACCGTTGTAGTTCGGCCTCAGCCTGGAGGTTTTGGTGGCTGAAGGATTTTTTCTTAAAGCTTTGAGACAAAAACCTTTTCTCTTGTGAAATAAAAACATCTTCAGCTATGAAGTTTCTTCCAGTAATTTATGGAGTAAAAAAATAAAACAAATTAAACTCTGTTTTCTTTGTTCAGACTCATTCAAGTGTTTTGCTGCTTAAATCCAACACTAAGTAAAACCCAGACTGGTGCCACTGCTTAGGGCCCCAGGCTTTAAGGGGCCCCTCACAGCAACGTCTCAAAATACAGTTCCTTCCCATAGACTGTATAGAAAAGTGGAGCCAATGCTGAAGAGCCTTAAAGGTGCATGTGAATATGTGATGTGGGAAAATGTCCCTACTTCTCCCTTGATTTATTAGCTCAGTAAACGTTTTCCTAATGAGTTTATGGTCTCAGTCTCTAGTTTCAAGTCTTCAATACAACATGATGTTCATTTTTTAAATGATGGTCCATTTAGAGGAAAATAGACCAGAAAGCAGGGGATGAATTAGGGGGCGTGGCTACTGTGTGATTGACAGACTGTACCACCCAATCAGGATAGAGGACAGAGCAGTTCGGCTCCACCCCTCACTCCTCCTCAGCTCCACCTTCTCCTCCAAATATAGTTTCTTCTGGTTTCAAAAACCCAAGATGGCCAACAAATTACAAACTGGAGGCTGTAAACCAGCAGCTCACAGACGATGGTGACGTCATGGAGGGTTGATTCTGGTCTATAGCAGCTGACTTGAATCTATATGATGAAACTTGAGGAGACAGGAGGAAGTCTGTTCATCTTCCTCTCCTTCCTCCACATCGAAGACTCCATTCATCACCAGGAGGAAAATCTATGTTTATATCTATGATTAATCGTCTTTTACAAAGATCCATAATTGTGCAAACAGAAAAAAAACAGATGGATTTGCTTTGGAAACCAGTGACTATCAGCAGGTTCCATCTTTCAGCCGCTCAGTTGCTGCATCATGTAGATTTCTGTGGTAATTAGTTGATTAAAATGCATCTGTCATCAGTTTGGCAGCTCCCGGGTTAATTGGCTGGTTGTTTGTTCCTGGTTTCCTTCAGCTTTTATTTATAATCTCCAGCTCTCTGCTCCTCTGACCTCTGCTCTGACCTCTGAAGCTTTCAGATACATTATTCATCAGATTATCTCTGGTCGTCTTTTCTCTGCCACTCAGCCATAAATGGATTTGGCACATCTGTCAATCAGAGAGGCCTTGAATGTAACGTGTGGATGTCAGTCGCAGCCTCTCTCTCCTCCCTTCACTCTCTCCTCTGTATCCTCTCATGGCTGCCGCTCATCTCTGTGTCGGTGTCGGTGCCGCTGGTGGACGTCAGGCTCCAAAACAAACTACATATCAAATAAAACAATACGTACCAACCTCCTGTCACCACTAGAATTACCATCATGTCTTGGTTAGGTTTGGGAAAAATCAGTGCTCACTCAACATTAGATGATCTTTGTTGTCGTGGCAACAATAATGGACCAGAGAAACAACATAAACCGCTACTTTCACATGGGAATCGAACGCAGCTCTCTTGTGTCACATTACTGTGTTTTGTTGACCACCACCAACCTCCTCCTGATGTGGACTTTGTCACTACGTCTCCTTCCTGTGGAGAAACAGGCTGAAGCTTCTCTTCACAAAAAGAACCATGAAGCAAGTGAATCACTGTTGATTCACATTTAAACATCAGCTCTGATCATCTGATCATAACATTTTACACCACAGAGCCATGTTTGACTACATCACCTCACACAGAGCAATTTGTTTAAATGTCACATCCTTGCAGCCTCGCTTGTTCTAGGCTGCCATGAAATAACAGTGAGAATGGTTTGAAGTGATGATAATCGTCTGCAGGTAAAGAGACTCAATAACGATATCACAGCCTCGCTCTCATTAAATCCAGAGAGAGTCGGGATTGACAGTTCAAAGAAAGACATTTCTCAAGTTTCTTACTCATATGAATTCAGTATAAGAAACATATGGAACCAGCATTTGGTTACAGGTGATTAAATCTTCATCCTTCAAACAATGAATCTTCTTTTTCCACGATTATAGGAGAAGATTTCCATGGTGATGTTCGGGAGGTATTTTCTGACAAGATCAGTGTCTGTTCAGAACAAAACGACATGGAGCTATAACCATCCACTGTCTTTAAAAGGGGACGTAGACTCTGGTCTGAAGAGCCTTAACCCTTCATTCTCTCTAATGTCCATCAGGGGGCGACTCCACTGGTTGTTAAAGAAGTCAGATTGTATTGAAGTCTATGGGAAAATGTCCCTACTTCTCCCTGAGTTTATTCTCAGTCTCTAGTCACAGCCTGATGCACCTCAAAAGTCCATCTGCAATGAGTCTATAAACTGGTTTTATGACCAGACATGAAGAAGATGGAGGTGGGGCTAAACAAACCTGAAACCTTGCCAGTGCAGAGGTTCACAGTTAACACTGTGTCAGTCGCTGCCAGTTACAAGCTAACAAACAACATAAACAAATAGAAGATGCTACTACACTACTGCTTTGATCTGCTGGTCTGTGATTGTTCTTTACAGGGTGACGGGGTGGTTGTTTATGTTTTAGGGGGTAATGGAGGTGGTTGTTTATGTTTTAGGGGGTGATCCTGTAGTATTGGTAAAATCACGGCACAGGGACTTTGGGTTAATTTTTGATTCAGACCAACTCTACAGGACTGTTCTGCAAAACCAAACAATGTTCAATGACACAGCATCAATGTCAACTTTTTAAAAGGCTCTTAATTTTTGAATATCAATATGGGCTCTGAATGTTGGCATCGGATGTAAATTGTGAGGTAAAAATAAATCTTAAGGAAACTGGGCAGTGAACTCAGCAGCTGATGCTTCTTATATCCAGTTGAGTCCAGAGTCTGGGAGCCAGCTCAGGTTTAGTCGTGTCCTCAGAACAAATCTGTCAATCTTCCTGCTCATTGTCTTATTTCGTCTTGCACGAGTCCACCAGAGCCTCCAGGGTGATGATTCACAGATAATCAACATGTTCACACCTTCAGAGAAATATTTCTTGGCCTGGAGGAAACTGAGAAATTGAGATTGCGCAACTGAATCTGAGTATTTAAGACGTGCGTTTCACCGCTGAGACAAAGTGATGATTCAGCCCCAGAGGTTACATAAAGACAGAAAGAGAGGCCATTCAGTCCTGTTTCCACAACTACAAATGTGCTCGAGGGATAAAAGAGGAGACAAGCTCCTCGACACTTTTCAGTAACCAGAGTGACGTCTTCATGTGTTTCTATTGTTGGATCCCTTCTGTATTTTTACTCTGTTGTTGAATGAAGTTACTAAAATAACCCAAGTTCTTACAAAACCATGACTACCCATTCAGTCACACTGTTTGTTGTATGATGTGGACTTGGCAGTTTTCAAGTATATGCTTTTGCATATACTGCAATTTATTCAATTTTTACTTGGTTCCTTGTCATTGCAGGAATTTGTACATATATTTACACAGTATATTGAATGTAAAAGGCTGCATTTCAATTTAAAAGTCCCATATTTTACCTTCTCGTCTTTTATTTTGAAGTGTTAATATCCATGTTTGTTGTTATAAGAACCAAAAAGCATCTCAGTGTAGTTTTACATCTCCTCTCTCCGGCTTCTCTAGGAACAGGTCAGTCAGCCAATCAGAGGAGAGGATCTGAGCCTCTCTTCTGATTGGCTGACTGTTTTCTGAGTGAGACAATAATAGTACAGCAGATTTCAGGTAAAACCCTCAGAGAAACCAAATCCTGTGAAGTTGGATGGTGGGTCCAGGAGGATGGGGCTTTGGGAGGGCGGTGACTGCTTTGTTGTGACATCACAAAGTTCCTAGAAGTCCTGACGGCTGGTTTTAAGGCTCAGTTTATGAAAACAGGCTGTGAGCATTTCTCTGACTGAGACCTTTGATACTTTCACTGTATTGATATAGAACCTAGACCCGCTTTATAATCAAAGACCACATGGAGGTCTACCTTTAGACTGTATGGACCTTTAAAGTTAAAGTTACCTCATTAAAAAAACATTACTTTACTCCTGACTCTGACTGAGTCCAGCTCCATCAGAGGTCCCTTTAAAACTAGTCCAGAGCCTCCACACCTACACCACCTCACACCCTCTGTGTTTGACAGGTGTAGAAATAGAAACTGAGTCACTGGTTTAGCAAGCAGCCAAAAAAACCCAACAAAATAAACAGGTTGGAGGTGTTGCGGTGACCATCACTGAATCACTAGTCATGAACGATCTGATCTTCCAGCACTGGAAACAAATGACGAAGTGTGTTTGAAACCAGAATTCAGATTTTCACAGGTTGAACCGGCTCAGATTGATAAGAGTTTCCTGACAGGGACACGACTTATCCCATCTCTACAGGAGTGAAGTGTTTGAGGGACGGAGGTGTGAGGTCTTGATGATGACGTTTCAGAGACCTGGTGCCCAGTTCTGCTGGTTCTTGTTGACATTTTTCCCCAAACACCAAAACAGAACAAAATGAGATTTTCTCCTCCATCAAACCTGCCTCAGTCCTCTCACGTCGAGGACCAGGATGGCATCTGCAAGACTACGTGTTGCCCGGCAACCTGCTCGGCCTTGTTTACATGTGGTAAAGAGAGAGAGAGAACATCAGCCCACCCCATCCGTTGCTCTGTCACATCACCACGGCAACTGCAGAGCATTGGCAGCCTTCTTTCCCCCATGTCGTCGTGCTTGGCCCGCCCACTGTTACATCACAGCGTCACAGCTGGAAGTGAGTTTCAGAAAACCAGGAGTTTTTTTTTCCCACGGTGTCAGATTTAGATTTTTATGTTACTGAAATACATCATACAACAGAGCAGGAGTCAGTGTGTAGCTTTTTAAATATGTTTTTTTAATAATACAACACTGTTTTTATTTACAAACCAATCAGAGAGTGATGGTGGGTCGTGTTCATACACCGTCAAGACCACACACATTTCACTTAATTCAACTGTTTTCCTGATACCGGTAAGTTTTCAGAGCAAAGTGTAGGCTAAATAACCCAGCCACTGCCAGTAACACGTCAACAAACAACATAAACAAACAGAAGATGCTACCTACGCTAACTGTCTGCTCGTCTCTGATTCTTCTTTATGGGGTGAAGAAGGAGAAGGAGAAGTTATTTTGGGGGTGATGGGGGACGTATTTTTGTTTTTGTGGGGAAATACTATTGAATCCACCCAATAACACTGTGTCAGCCACTACCAGTTACAAGCCAACAAATGACAAGAAATAAAAGATGTTATCCACACTAACTGTTCTGATATGTCTGCATGTCTCTGAGTCTACATAGTTATTTTAGGGGGTAGTTATAGACTGGGAGCAGTTTGAGGATGGGGGGGTGGCGGTAGAATGAGGAAAACTGCAGCCTGTCGAGCATCGACGCCGCTCGGCGTCACAGAGCGTAATCTCAACTCATTCCCTCTGATTAATGAGTGATTAGAGGAGGCTGCTCTCCAGTGGATGAACCAATTGATTAGTCAACCTGGAGGATCTCAGTCCGTCAGTCTAATTACAGTGAAGCTACTCGGGCCCTCGCTCACAACACAGAGGAAATCAGATTTTTCTTTTTAAATGGCTCTTTCTTCGCCTCAAAATGCTGCAGATTCTGGGATTTTTAGCATCTGTGTGTGTTATAATAGAAGAAGATACTAATATATACTGAAGGAGAACAGGTCAAAGATGATGAACCACTCTGATGTAAAACTGGTCGTTTTCCCAGGTAACTTTAACTATTATAATAATAAAATATGAAAGAATGCCACAAGAAAATCATCATAAATATTATGTCAATATATTATACATATTTTAGATAAAATATATGTATGATATATAGATTTTATCCATATATAATCATGCTTATTTTGTATTATTACTTTTTATATAATATATTATAAATAGATTAAAAATGTTTACATGTAGTTTCTTGTAAAACAGTTTAATATGTACATATATATATATATATATAAATATAAATGAGAGCAGCTTTTACTAACTAACTTATCTAAAATAACAATTTTAACACCAGCAGAGAACTGTTCACTGTTGTGAACATGATGAGTGACTTGAACTCAATTATCAGATTTGAATACAACAGGGTCATCTAGTGGTGGAGGTGTGAACTACAGGGTGAGTGGACGTGGACCAGCAGAGCTTCTCAACCCATCTGTAGCTGATGGTTCTGATCCCAGCGTTGACTCAGTCTGGAATCACCTGCAACAGCTACCTGAGACTCTGAGTAGGTGAACTGAGGAGAACTGGAGCTGGTTTTAAGGCAAATACTGATCTGACCGTCTTCTTCCTGTCCCCTCATTGATCAGGTGCAGAAGTAGAAACCAGATCCCACCTGGATCAGGTTTAAGCAGCGGGACTCCTCCCTCCATGTGAACACACACCAGGTCATCTACAAACACAGCTGCTATTACTGCCTCTGAGATTTTTTATTTTCTACAGGAATTTATGGCAAAAACAAAACAAAACAAAAACACTGTTGTCGCTAATGTTCAAAAAGGTCCTGAAACCTTCGTGAGAATCAGCCGTTAATCTGTTTATTCACCAGTTTAGAAGAAATGTTGTTGAGTTGAGCATCAAACTTCATTTCTTTACTCACCAAAAGCAGCTTTCCTTCTTCTATTCTTCTTCTTCAATGATGCCTGAAGCTTTGAACAGGACTGGTAAGTAAACAGCTGTTAATGCTAATGTTAGCTTTGTAGCCATAGCAAAAACTTCAAAAAACACAATTCTTTGCTGCTGATAACTCTCCTTCTTTTCCTTCACCACATATTTTCTACAAGTCTCTCACTGTGTGAATTTAAGAAACATTTTAGTCAAACTTCAGAGTTTTTATATTTTTGAATGAAACTGACTTGATTGATTTGTCCTGAACATCTGGTTTTCCATGCAGATGAAATCAACGATTCACCCAGATGTGCTTCCAGCTGCGTCTAGGATTTACCTCAGTGGGACAGTCCGGCCCAGCAGACATTAAATTATTATTATTCTTTATTAGAAACAGGAATAGGAACTGCACCAACTGCCTTTGGCAGAATAAGAACATTGGAGAGCAGTCGCCATGTTTTTGTTGTGTCATCACTTCAAAACCAAACTACAAATATCTGCAGTATATTCATCTGGATTGGATGATGGTTTTATTGCTTGTGCAAATACAGCAGCGGGATAAAACTGATAAACTGCTGAAGGTGGAGGAGCTGAAGTTTCATCCACGAGGAGGCAGAAGAAGAAGAAACAATAATAATAAAAAGCAGGCAGATTTACAAGCCATTTAATCTTGAATTCAGTCTTAAAATCATACAAAAGGAGTGAAAAAGGTCAGAAGGAGCCACAGTTTGACTTGTTTCAGGAATTTCATCACGAGAATAGATCTTCTTATTCTTCTTCTTTGTCTTCTTCTTCTGTTTGTAAAAGAAGTTCAGATACACCAGAATAAATAAAACATTTCACCTTCTCTCCACTGACGTGAGGGCTAAATACAAGATTAACTGACTTGCAGAGAGGTGAGTGTTTCTGGGAGGAAGGCAGAAGAAGGGAGGGATGTGAAAAAAGAGGTAAGAAAAGAAACAGAGAGTGAAGACATACATGAGCTGTAATGATCCACGGTATTAGTTTTATAGGGTGTTATTAAAGCACTACAGACTAGGCGTGTGGGCTGCCCGCCGCACACTGGGCTTCATTGTCTCTAATATGCAGCGGTGCGCTACGTTTATAACGTGTAATAAACCTTGTACACGAACAGAAGTCCCCCCCTCCCGCTCCCAGCTATTACATCTGCATAGCAAAAACAAGAAAAAAATAAAACAAATAAATAAAATAACAAACACAGAAAAAAAAACCCATAACTGAGCCTCCAAACTGACGACAACTCAAACCCTGTCTTTTTCTGTGGCTACTGTTCTTCTTCTCTAAAAGATAATACAGAAGTAGTTTTGATGCAAGACTTGTTATTATTATTACTTTTTTTTTTGTTTGTTTGTGTTTCGTTTTTTTTTTAGAAAAAATTCTGTTTCTTCATGAAGCGCACTTCCTACTTCCTCTTGGTCCGGTGGTGGTGGTCTTGGTGGCGGTGGTGGTGTCTGATTGGCCGGTTAGTCGTCGTCATCATCGACCACGGGGTCCGTGTCCCAGCACGTGATGTCAATCTCTGGAAACACACACAGATGTGTTTGTTCAGTTTATTTCTGTAACTATGATGAAACCTGAGTTTGTATAGCATCTGCAGCAGATATGAAGAGCTGAGTGTCAACATAAAATGTTCCCACGCCGTTACATGTACTGTAAACACCGCATTAAATACGCCAACTCTGCTTCACATATGATGTGACATATAGAGACGTGTGGTGTAGTGATGATTGGTGACATCACGGTGGGTTGACACTTGATATGTAGTCTGTTCCTGTTCGATCGGAAGGGAGAAACTTAGAAGGAAAGACACTTATTTTCATGCAAGTATCTCACCTGGTGGCTTGTTATAAAAGACTGGTGCTGGTTTAGCTGAGGACTCCTCTGATTGGCCAAATTCTTCCTCCTGTGATTGGCTGAAGTAGCCCTCGCTCGCCTGTGAGAACCGACAGACAGGAAGAAGAAGATTCAATGATAAACAAATGGAAAAATGGGCAACCTGTTTGAGACCGTGTAGCAGCAGCGTTAACCTGTCTCACCTGCGTTCCTTCTTTCAGAAGCGTCTCCCCATTGGTCATCAGCAGCTGTCCGTCATCCAGCTCCTGCCCCTCCCCGGATGCATGCTGCAGTGCATGCTGGTAGCTGAGGGTCATCTGCTCAGAGCCTGTCACGTCCACCAGACTGGACGGGTCATCCTCTGCGCTGGTGCCTGAGCAGAAAGTCCCGTCCATCATCTCGTCGAAGCTGAGAAGGGGCTGAGGCCGGCTGCCAGTGGCAGCGGCAGCAGTGGAGGCGGCGCTGGGCAGGATGTCACCATGAAGGACATCGGTGTTGCCCATCAGGTCCACCAGGTTGGAGGACTGGGAGGTCTGGGAGGACTGGGCGGGGTCTGCTGGAGGAGCAGAGCTGCTGTCCCACAGGTTGACCAGGCTGTCTGTCCCAGAATCCCACGCAGAGAAGCCGGAGGAGTCACGCGCCTGCGGGGCGACGCTCTGCACTGGTTTGGTGGATGTCGTCTCCTGGACCGGAGGTTTCTGCTCCTGGTTTGGCACCGAATCTGGTGTAGACAACAAACATGGCATCTTAAATAGCAGCTTGATGTGGTTATCATGCTGAACGCAGTTTCTCGTCTTTTCCTTCTCACCCCACTCGTCTCTGACGTCTTCGTCCTCCCGGCTGAAGTCCTCTTTGATGGGCGTGGTGACTATTTTAGGGATGGGGGACACGGCGGCCATGTTGCGCTCTGTGCTCACTTCATCGTCATTGTCCCCTGGAGGGACAGAACAGCACAACGACAAAACATCGAAAAGGTACAAGATCTCAGAGTTTTACTCATGAAGCTCAGACGTGTTGAACTAAGACAGAATGTGATGAATAACTGACACGCTTGTGTCACAAGCGTCTGATTGGTCAAACAGTTTTTGTAAAGACCACAGTCACATCCTGTGTGTGGTCTTATTTCATCCTATCTTACTTCAGCACATTAGCATGCTGTCACATGACCAGCAAATGGACAGGTCCAGTCTTCCAGAACCTCTGAACCACTTCCCACGTCTCTACACTGTCCAGTATTCAAAGGTCTGGTGATGTTTCCTTCTTCGAAGAACCAACAGAGCCAATCAGGCGCCATGTGGTTGGCAAAGGCAAAACTCTTCAGATGTAATAACCAGTTTAGACTTTAAAACCAGCTTTATTTTAAGCTATGCTAGCCATATGGCCCCAGGAATGCGTCAGACTGTTGGCCGGTCCACCACTTTAGTCCAGAGTGAAATATCTAAATTACTTGATGAACTGTCATGACGTTTACGATGCCCAGAGGATTAATCCCAATAACCTCTTATAACCCCCTGAATTTTCATTGACCACCAGAAGAACATTTTTGCATATGTTCGGTTAAATATCTCAGTATTTAGCAGATGGATTGGCACAAATTTAACCCAGATTTGTGCCAATCCATCCATGGTCCCTTAAGGATGACTCCAGCAAGTTTGACATTTTGGGATTTTCACAAAAAGTCTCCAAACGTAGGCTCAACATATGACTGGATCATTCTGGCTGTTAACCTCCGATATTGGTTGACAGCTGGAAAACTTTCTGTGTGTGTGAGCCAGAATGAGTCCAAATGTGGAAGAAACATCTAACAGATCCAGATTTGGGCTGATTCAACAAACCTCACCTCTAATTATGGTTTTCTGTTAATTATCAAAAGTTAGCATCAGCACATTAGCCTCTCAAGTTGCTAACATGGCCGTAAACACGGCTCTTACAGCTAACGGCTTGTTCATGAAGAAGTGGCTTTGTTGCTTCCTCTTATTTGGTGTCATTTGTTTGAACAGGGTGAGACAATAACTCAAAGTGAGCATCTCGAGCCAGGACCGTAGGACTTGGAAACACCTGCTGTGTCACAGTTTGCAACGAGTACGTGGATGATCCACTCAAGTGAATTAGACGATCTTTGTTGTCATGGTTACATTAATAACAAGCTGCTACTTCCACTTGGGAATCGAACCCACTGTCCTGTGTCATATTACTGTGCTTTGTTGACCCATCCATCCACCAACCTCCTCCTGACGTGGACTTTGTCCCTCTATAAAGTACGTCACCACCTTTCCCTTCGCTCCTGTCGTCATCACTACGACCACTAGATGTCGCCTAGCAACAGAACCTAACGATGATGTCATAATAACCTGCTGACAGACAGACCAATGGGCTCGCAGCAGAAATTGTAATAGATCAAACAACTTTGATTTGTGAGACCAGAAAGCAGCGACTGAGTTGAGACCAAACTAATGATGTTTGCAAATTGAGACACAGATCTGGTCTTTTTCAGAATAACCTGCGTCACATTTTGGACGCGTTGATAATGTCGCAAAATGTGACACGAGTAAAATGTCTTCAGCAGACAACACACAATTCATCCAAACAGAGGAGGAGAGTTAAAGAGCAGCAGCATATTCCCAGACAAGTCGTCCCCAAGACACATTCACTACACTCAAGTCGTGAACAGGAACCAGACATTAATACAGTTTATACCGACACGTTACGGAGTCACAGCCACAATGTTTACACCACATCCAGCAAACCAGTCAAAGAAAACGAGGCTTCTTTGCAGATGATGGATGATTTCATGCTCGTTGGGAGTCAGACGTCCCCTTCAGAGGATTTCCTGGGGGACACGGACAGGACACACTACAGATGACGGACGGCGTCACTTTAGATGGAGACAAACGACTCAGCAGGACGTTGCATGGGTGGGTTCTCGCTCTGAGGGTCAAAGGACCTCGTTCAGAAGAGGAGGGTGTCTGAGGATGGACAGTGGCTCGAAAGGAAGGAGGGATTTTCTATCATCACATAGAAAGTAAAAGAGTCAAGTTAAGAAGAAGTGTTACTGATCATAGAAACCAATATTGAATATTTTCACTACCCTTTCACATTAAAAGACAGGATTTGGAGAGAAGGGTCTTTGTGTCATTAGAGACTTTCTCCACCCAGCATATTGTCTGCCAGAGCACCATAAAGGTGATTCTGCCCATGAACTACATCAGTGCTGACCACTTTCCAAAATAATCACATTTGTTTTTAAAGAGCTGATTCATTCAAACTTGAGCCTGATTTCTGAATCTGACATGTAAAACATTCACTTTTCTACCAGCTCCTTACAGCCTTCATTACTTCATAAATAAGTATTTATTTATTTACATATTTTTTAAATATATGTAGACATACACATTTCCCAATGGATGGTGTGTTATAACGCTAACACCATCATGACGTCACCCATTCATTTCTGCTGTTTTTAAGGCTCCAGTTTGCAATTTGTCCATCGGCCATTTTGGTCACACAGTAGCCACGCCCCCTAATTCATCCCCTGCTTTATGGTTTATTTTCCTCTGAATGGGACAATCTCCTCACTACAACCAGTGGAGTCGCCCCCTGATGGTCGTTAGACAGAATGCAGGTTTAAGGCTCTTCGGCACTGGCTTCAGTGGTTATAAACCTTTATCATCATATGTCCAGAGGATTATACATGTAATAATAATATATCCCCTTATAGTTAACACTCCTTTTGATATATGTGGGACATATGTGTCATATACTACAGTTCTGTGTGTGTTGGTGGGTGCAGGAGGTTTTTAACTGGACGACTGGACGACTGTGTTGTGGTTTTGTGGAAACTGGTCAGCACTGATCTCAGGTATCTGATGTAGTTCATGAGCCAAAAACCTCCAAAACCACCATTATGGTTTTTACTCTCAGTGACAGCAACAACATCAGCTCCACAGATGCCGAACAGCAAACGTCCATATTCAGTCAAATACAGGCCAACAAGCAGCGGTGACGACCGACCGGCGGCTCGACGGCGTCGCATACACAGACACTCACAGGGTGGTCAGCAGGTCAGGGTTAACGGCAGCCGAAGTGTATGTGTGTGTTTGTGTGTGTCCAGATTCAGAAGCATGATATTGAGGATAAGAAGGTGAAAGAAAATCAGTCAGATTCTAAAGTTTCATCTCTTCATCCCTGAGAGAATTACAGTTATTAATATTATTATTTACTGCAAATTTAAACCAGATAGAAGAAAAAACAAAACCAGAAATAAGACATTCACAAAAATAATTGGACATCAGCAACCGACTGGACGACATCTAAAGGATGAAGACTGAGGGGACGACAGACTCGACATCTATCACACAAACCAACAAATGACTTTATGGTTCTAAGCCATAAAGGATATTTTACCTCAGTTAGTGAGACGCTAATGTAGGTGTTAGCTTGTTAGCTCATTAGCAAGGAAGGTTGTAAGTGCACAAGTTAAAAGGAAGGTGTGCCTCGTTTTGACCTAGTTTTAACAACAAAAAATTTCTAATTTAATGCTAAAAACAGGTAAAAGATATTTTAAAGGTCCATATTTTACACTTTTGCTGTGTTATAAGTTTAACTGTTTTGTGAGCCAATCAGGACAGAGGATCTGATCCTCTGATAGTGTTTAGGTTGGATGATGGATTCAGGTGGACTGGTCTTGGGGGCAGGCTGAGGGCAGTGACTGCTTTGTTGTGACATCACAAAGTCACAGAAGTCCTGAAAGCTGGTTTTAAGGCTCAGTTTTTGAATACAGGCCGTGAGCATTTCTCTGTGGACTGAGACCTTTGATACTTTCACTGTATTAATATAGAACCTAGACCTGCTTTATAATCAAAGACCACAAGGAGGTCTACCTTTAGACTGTATGGACCTTTAACATCTACCTTTAGACTGTATGGACCTTTAACATCTACCTTTAGACTGTATGGACCTTTAACATCTACCTTTAGACCGTATGGACCTTTAACATCTACCTTTAGACTGTATGGACCTTTAATTACCTTAAATTTGAGCATTTATGCTACAGATACATGTTTGTTTGCCTTTTCTAACCTGACATTTTGAGGGATTTTTGTTCTTTTATTACTTTTGCAGCAGTTTTTTCTGGTTTACTTACAAACTTGACTTTCAGAGATGCTAAAATATCTGCATACACCTTTTTCTTAATGTCAACAAATCCCATTAAAAGACCAAGATCAACATTTTCCAACGTCTGTACCCTGTATGCAATTCTCATCTTCCAGTGAAGATGTGAATTTTTAAAAACACATCATGAAAATACAAAGGCTCAAAAATGTCCTAAAACAGCTGCTCAGAGTAGCCCCCCCCCCGGATTTGTTTACAAGAAGAAAAATATTGCAGAATGTTTCCACTTCAACGGTTTTAAATGGTAAAATGAATAAGGTACAAATTGTTGTTTCGGTGTCGGGGGTGGGGGGCAGTGGCGGTGGTGGGGGTTGGGCTGAGGGGTTGTTGCGGTGTTTTTCAGGGCTGGTTGTGTTGTGTTGTGTAGCTTTGTGGACTGGATGACAAAAATGAACCAATAGGAAGTGAGATGATGAAAATGCATGTGGACGAGTCAAACTGTTCATTTAGTTTCTCAAGACATCAAGTAGACAGGAAGGTGAATTATAGGACTGTGAGTATTATGTCTCAGATATGATTAAAATGACAGTGGTATACATATAAATGTGCTGTGTCTTGAGAGACTAGTTAACTGCTCTTATTTTGACATTACATGCAGTAACTGCTCTTATTTTGACATCACATGCAGTCACTACTCTTATTTTGAAGTGCAGTAACTGATCTAATTTTGAAATCCCTGCTGTTGTTTTGATGTCACATACAGTCACTTCTCTTATTTTGAAGTGTAGTAACTGCTCTTATTTTGACATCACTTCTCTTATTTTGACATCACATGCAGTTGCATCCTCTATCATTGTCATTTCCAGCGTCCACATAATGGGGGGGGGTAATGACTGGGAGGGGAGGTGTCAGGTGTGATGTTCGTCCATCTTTCTTCTGTTTCTTCTTCTTCTGCTGTACCTACCGGCTGCAGCGGCGGGCTGCGTCCGTGCATGTGGCAGGGTGCGGAGGGGCGACACGCCCCGGGGCGGGGGAGGTGGACTGGGGCTGCTGGGACTGTGCTGCTGCCTCAAGAACGGGCTGTCCAAACGGCCTGGCGGTCAAGACGACAAAGACGCCACACACAACCGAAGACGAAGATACACACAAACACACACACACACACGTATGACAGGGAGGACAGGAAGCGACGCACCAGGACAGAGATGTGGGGACGACAGGAAGACAAGAGAGGAAAGAAGGGAGGCAGAGGGGAGACAGGAGAGGTCAGAGCCCCAGAGGAAACGAGGAAGGCGTCAAAGGAGACGAGTGATTGAATAAAGGAAGAAGAGTGTGAAGGAAGAGTGTGAAGGAAGAGAGAAGGAACGAAGATGGTGGACACAAATGTGACGGAAGAGAATCCCAGAGGAAGGAGAGAGAAGACAGAGAGAGAAGTGTTAGTGTGTCTGTCAGCGCTGAGAGAGGACACGGTCATGGAGTCATGTTCAACTGACCTGACTCCGCCTCAAATAACAAAATAAAACCTCTGGCCCTGATCCACGGCCCGAGTCCGGCCCGTATATATCCCCACATCTGGGCAGAATCTAGCTGACAGCTGGAGGAGGTCGGTCCACACCTGAGAGTCTGCGCTGTATATGGGCCAGACCTGGGCCAAGGAACCAGACTGTACTCTGGGTCAGATCTGGGCCATGGAACCAGAGCGTAGACTGGGTCAGACCTGGGCCAAGGAACCAGACTGTACTCTGGGTCAGACCTGGGCCATGGAACCAGAGCATAGACTGGGTCAGACCTGGGCCAAGGAACCAGACTGTACTCTGGGTCAGACCTGGGCCGTGGAACCAGACTGTACTCGGGGTCAGACCTGGGCCATGGAACCAGAGCGTAGACTGGGTCAGACCTGGGCCATGGAACCAGAGCATAGACTGGGTCAGACCTGGGCCGTGGAACCAGACTGTACTCAGGGTCAGACCTGGGCCATGGAACCAGAGCGTAGACTGGGTCAGACCTGGGCCATGGAACCAGAGCGTAGACTGGGTCAGACCTGGGCCGTGGAACCAGACGTTCTTCACTATCAGTGACTGTTGCTCTGCTGTTCGTCAATAACACGATGGAACAGACTCTGTTAAAAAACTGTATTAAAGTCCAGGTCAATTCTTCTTTGACGACCTAAAATCTCACTCGGCTGAGACCTGATGATCGTGTGTTTCCGTCTGTATTTCTGAAGAGCTCTGAGTGTCTCTCACTGCTTTTCATTTCTAGCATAAATTAATTAAAAGTGAGATGTTTAATTGGAAGTATTTCTGTCTGCAGCGCTGTGATAATCTGTGAGTTTAAGCCCCTGATCACGGCTCAGAGGTTTCTACCCATGTGACGGATCTTTTTGTCTCCTGAAACAACTGTGGGCTAAAGAGGTAAAGTAGAAATCGATGCACGATGCAGGTTTAGGGGTCAGTGTGTTTTCATGCAGGGACACGACTTCGACCTCTGTCCAAAAAAAAAAACCCCAACACATCTAAAGCCAGTGACACTGCTGCTTGAGGAGCTGAACTGAGGTAAGATTAGATACATAAAGATAATAAATTAAGAGAAGATACATTAAAGTAGGACAAGATAAATGAAGATAAGATAAAGTAAAATAAAACGAGATAAATTCAGAGTGGACAGATGAAGACAACCTGTTTGTTGCTGTTTGTTGTTTGGATTTGTGTGTTTTTTATCTTCATTGTGTTAAATCCTGGACAGTTTAACTCTGTCAGGACTGAGTGTTTCTATCAAACTGAACCTGATCCAAGTCTGAACCTCTGTGTAAACAGGGTCACGACAAACACTGACACACCGCAAACAAACAACGCACAACAGTTTGAATATAACAATTAAAAGCACACGGAAAAGCTCAGAGGCTCGAAACGAGTCACATGAAGCTGTGGTGGTTTCACAGGACTGATTCCTTCAGGAGAACCTCTGACCCCCTACACCCCCCCCACCAGCGTCCCCATCAGGCCACAGCAGGAACAACCAGGCCTGTAGAAGCACTTTCACAATAAGATTTCCTGTGAAGCATCTAAACACCTCTCTGATGATCATCGACAGACAAAAACAGTTTGTTCCTCAGTTGATGAGCTGTGACGTTTCATCGTGGTTATTTTTAAGAGAAGATAAATTAAAATCAGGTAAGAAGATCAGATAAATGAAGATAAATTGACTCATCTCACAGCTCATTAACCCAGTTGCTGAGTTGCTGAGCTGTGAGGTTTCTCAGTGATGAACACATCAGTATAAAACTCTTTAATATCCTGAGTTTTCGGTCTCTGACTCTACTTCCTGCTTTTCCAGCTCCTCGTGAACCTGATCCGAGCCCAGAGACAGTGTGAGGGTGTTTACCGGTCCTGTGGACGGACACAGGCGAGGTGTCCACGCTGATGGTCATGGCTCTTTCCTTCTGCTTGAAAAACTCTCGGGGGTTTCCTGACCGCTGAGCGATGATGGCCTTGGCCTCCTGGACACACAAACACACACCTGAATCAGGACTGAACGACAACTGGAGTCAAGTCTCTTTGACATTTAACAGAAAGTACAACTATAGTGTTTCCTATAGAGTCACATCACAAGATTATTTTCTGTGAATGTCTCTGATCAGAGAGTTGCAGGATGACTTTATGACTTTGATGACTTTGCTCTGAGTTTATTGTAGTGACAGAATAAAGACAGAGAGACATGGACAATAAGATATTTAGAGCATTAGAGGCTTTGGAGCTGATTTTTCATCATTACTGCTCCAAAGAATGAGCAGAACTCAGATCAGATAAAGATAGAAACTTCAAATCAGCTCTAGAACAACACAAACACAAGTGTGTAACTTCCTGTGTTGAGTCACAGATATAATCAGCTGAGGTTGAGCTGATTCTGAAGATGTGGCGACTTGGGGACATTTTTTTAAAAAGCCTTAATGTGGCTCTGAAATGTTAAAGGCTCTTTATATATATAACTTTATAAGGAAAAACAGAAAAGACTGAATGTGGCTTTAAAGGGTTAAAACACTGGACAACGATGGAGATTTCTCAAAGATCTTGACTCATATGAGTCAGTGAGAATATAATAATATTAACGAACATATCGACGACTTCTCTTTGAAAGAGATTTGGCTGAATGAAAACCAGCAGAGGCCTGAGAGTTAGTGAGGACAGGGGGCTCTTCAACCAGCTCTGACACCAAGACAAAAAAGATTTATGTCACCATCATCGTACCATCCAGGACTTTAGGGGCTCAGTAAATCTGCAGACTCACCTCCACCTCAGACTCCTTCTTGTCCAGGTTCAGGTCTTCGATGCTTGGCTCTGCCGCCTGCACAGGAGAAGAGCACAGGTGAGAGACCAGGGAGGGAAGAAGACCTCTGAAGTCCAGGTTCAGGACCCAGCACAGATCAGGGATGATCCCATATCACCACCAGCGGGGGGCGACAGAGGCTGAGTTTGTTTCTCGTAGACGTCACTGACCAGATCAGACCAGGGAGAAACTCTAACTCTGAGTTTCTGACATATTTTGGTTTGAGGTTCAGGTTCCAGCTCATTCGGTCCTGGTCCTGGTCTCTGCTCTGTCTTTAGACTCCAGGGAACATTTCTCCATTATTTCTTGTTTAAATACCTTTAATGTGTAATGTGTGTAGATGGATAATGCTTCATTTCAAATATATCACAGCCAAAGACACAATACAAGTGCAGTTAATATAATGAATAACAAGACCAAGTTCAAGAACAGGAAACAGGTTAAAGGTTGAGATCTCCTGAGCCTTACCAGCTCCAGCTGAGTTACCTCAGGGTGAGGCAGTTTCTGATTTAAGACTCTCCATCCTTTCCATACAGGAGGTCACTGAGATCATCAGAGAGGACTCATCAGATTCTCTCCAGGTGAAGTTGTTTTCCAGGATCTAAAGGTTGGTGCCTCCCTTTTTTTTTTTCCAGGTTAGGAGAAAAGACTTGATGTGGCTTGAAAAGGGTTAAACCACTATTGAACTTTGTTGCTCAGGGTGTGTGATATTATAATTCAGGCAGCCAAGCTGTTGACAATCTGCTGCTTTAAGTCGCCTCTTTGTTCCCCCCGTTGGAAGAATTACCCAGAGTTCTGGGGGGCAAAGCAAACGAGGGGCTGAAACGTGTGTGAACGAGTTTAAGAAAATTAGCTGAATTATCGCAGCTGTGACACGACTCGGCAGGAAGCTGATTACAAGACATCCTAATGGTTTTATGTCCGCCAGTGAAAATCCACACACACACAAACACACACACTGAATATATTCCCACTGCCAGACTTGATATTTTCTTGAAAATCAAAAACAAACCCCACTGGCTGACAAATTGTTTTCGTGTTGCAGCGTGACAAGAACCAGAGGCATCTTCACGCTTTCAGGGCCAACGACATCGAAACTAAAGAAAAGAAAAGTAGAAACCTGGATCAAACACAAAGATAAATATGTGGAATTAAGGCGTGTCTGTAGGACGGGTCGTATCTGCCACAGTAACACATCACTGTGCAGTCAACTGCCCCATGATAATGACAAGGACCTTAATAATTACAATAATTCCATATAATGCAATAAACGTCCAGAGACGCCCAGGACGTCCAGAGACACCAGAGACAGGTCCATGTAAGGGCCACGTAATCTGAACCAGATATGCTGCTTGTGCCCTCACTGCCCTCGGCCCTCTGGGAGTGTTGGGCCCCTGGAAAACTGCCCAGTTGCCCTAATGGTTAAACCATTAATCTGAAATCCTCTGTAGACCAGAGAAGTCTCATTTCGGCGCCTTGGTCGACCACATCCTCTGACGGACGCAGCCCTTAAGTTCGGACTCTCTGTCGGTCACGAGTGTTGAAGGTGACGCCATGTTGGTTTGTGAGCTGCCTCCAGTTCATAAACACGAAGGCTATACTGAGAGCGGCGTACCTCCCTCCATCATCATGGTGATGTGGTTATAATAGATGATCTCTGTTGTCACGGTTACAGGAATCGAACACAGCTCTCCTGTGTCATACTCCTGTGTTTTTTTGACCCATCCATCCACCACCAACCTCCTCCTGACATGGACTTTGTTGCTCTATAAACTACGTGACCGCACTTTTCCTTCTGCTCCTGTCGTCATCACGACCACTAGCTGTCGCCTAGCAACAGAACCTAATGATGGGTTCACTGAGGGTGTATCCACTGGTGAGACAGAGTTCATTTAAACCCCAAACAGAAAAGAGACACTTACGATGGTGGTCTGGCTCCGCAACCTCTCTCTGGCCTCTTCCTCCTCCTGCATCTTCTTCCTGTTTCTCACACACAAACACACCGATTAGACGACACTCAACATAAACGAGACCTGGGTCGTTTCCTCATTGAGTGACCAACATGTGAGCGAAGAGAGTTTAACCAGGTGACACATCATCAGAGAGAATGACAAGAATGAGAACGTGAACATGAAACCTGGGCCCGACTTCCCCCAAGTGACTGAGCTCAGAGGCTTACAGGCTGATTCTTAGTCCTCCCTGAGACCTGGACCTTTAAAGGTCCATATGGTCTAAAGGTAGATGTTAAAGGTCCATACGGTCTAAAGGTAGATGTTAAAGGTCCATACGGTCTAAAGGTAGATGTTAAAGGTCCATACGGTCTAAATGTAGATGTTAAAGGTCCATACGGTCTAAAGGTGGATGTTAAAGTTAAATGTTAATATCTGTGATGGATGTCAACCCATCAAAATAAAAGCCCAGAAAAGTTAAAACATGACCCTTTAAAATATAAAATATATATATTTTGGTGAGTTAATGAGTTAATGAGTTAATGAGGCAGGAGTCTGTTCTGCTAACTTTGCAACAGGAGATAATTGATTCTAATTTATTCTAACATGCAGCACCTGCAGGACTCAGATATCCTGATGCTCCTGCCCTCCACCTCCAGCTCAGCCTCTTCCTGGCCTCTGTGTGTGTGTGTGTGTGTGTGTGTGTGTGTGTGTGTGTGTGTGTGTGTGTGTGTGTGTGTTGTGATTGCCTGCAGGTGTGCATCAGTCGGCGCAGAGCGCCACCAGCTGCATCTCATCCTGTAATCAAGACTTCTACAAATACCAGCTCCTCCTCTGCCTCTTCTTCCTCCTCCTCCTCGCTGCAGCTTTCTGGTCCAGCTGTTCTAGACCAGTCTTGGTTTTCATCCCTGTGACTAACAGTCGGGACCCCTGAGGTCTTTAACTGCCCCTGCCCCAGCTCCAGGCCCTGGTATCTAGCCCCTTCCTGTCCCAGCCTTGGCAGGAGACCCCTCCTGGTTCTGCAGATGTTTTGTCCCTGACACAGCTGTTGCTCGACGGCGTCGTCTCCTCACCTGTGCTCCTCGATCTGCTGCTCCCTCTCGCGGTATCTCTTCTCTCGGTTCTCCTGCTCTTTTCTCTCCAGCTCCATTCGTTCCTCCTCGAAACGCTGCCGCTCCTCTGCCGCCTTCCTCCTCTCCTCTTCCTTCCTCAGCTCCTCCTCACGCTGGAGAGTAAACATTGCTAAATAAGTTTCTGTTGATGGATCGATCAGTAACACTGACGTAGACTCAGACTTTCTGCAGATGTGAAGGGTAAACCCCGTGAACACCCTGCAGCTGTATGAAAGTTGCTGTCATTGTGTGTTTTGTTTGAATGCACCAATGGCAAAAACACAACTGGAGGACAGTGTGTCCTTCGCTGTCTCCTCCAGATACAAGAGTCACATCGACTGACATTTTATTCAGGGGCTTTGGGTTCGTTGTGGAGAGTTGGACGTTCGGAACCAGTCTCAGCAGCTTGTTAGCTTAGCTTAATTTAGCTTAGCTTAGCATGGAGAATGGCAGGTGTGTTTCCTGTAAAGCTCAATAATCAACGTGTTTTATCTCTTCTTTCTTTCCTTCCTCTTCCAGCTGCCTCTTTTCTTTTTCATTACCTCATCCAACCTCGGCCTCTCCTCCACCCCCTCCCTCCTTCCCTCCTTTACTTTCCTTGTTTTTCAACACATACCTTGGCCTGTTCCCAGAACTCCTCTCTATTGATTTTCTTCATCTCCACCTCTGCGTTGGTCTTCTCGTACACTGTGCCCTGCACAGACCAACAAACAGAAGAAAGACAAACACGTTTTTCTGTTAAAGACCAATTTTTTTTTTTTCCAATTGAAAGTCCCGGCTCCAGTAAAGATCTACTGTGTTTCTACTGTGAGCGTTTTAGATTCTACTGAAGGTCCCTCAGTATCAGAACAGATGTGTTTCCCTGGATCTGATACTTGCTTGTGTTCCTTCTGGCCCAAGTCTGGCCCATATACAGCACAACTGTAAGATGCTACTTCCAGATCTGGACCGTCAACACTGGAGGATAACGGCCCTGATGTGGAGGTATATGGGCCAGACTCAGCCTGAGGAACCAGGGTGTACTGGGCCAGAAGTTTCATTTTGGTATCTGGGATGGAGAGCACAGTCTGAGACTTAAAGACCGAAAACCAAAACCGAGCCTCAGTCGTTTCCTTCTGTCTGAGGCTCTGAGGCCTTTGGTCCCAACTAAAGAAAAACATCAATTTTAACATGTTTAAAATATACAAAATATGATCAGATCACTGAAGTTAATATCAAATTTATTGGGGGACTATTTTCAGCGGTGGATTAATCCACATGTGGCGCTCGAGTGTGTCTCTTCGTACCACATCTACATGCTCTTCGTCTCGGGTTCTCAGGCGGCTCATGACTGGACTCGCCACAGCCGCTGTCCCATTGGTCAGTCGCTGCCCGATGGCTGACGGGTCGATGTCATCCAGACTGCTGGCGTTGACGGTGACCTCCACCCCCTGGAGAGGAGGGGGGAAACCTGGTCAATCCTGATCAATCGCCTCCAATTCAGTCAATGGAGAACTCCCACTGGATTATATCATTTTATTTTCTGATGGATTTAATATGATCTGTGTGTGTCAGGGCTGTGTGGGAGACACAACTGCCACTTAGAATAATGACACTTCAACACATACACACACACGCACGTCACCTCGGCTTTAATCTCAAATCTTTTTATCTACTCTACAAATCCAAAAATACACAGTCGGCCAGGTGTAGAGGCGTGAATACACTACTGTGTAACACACACACACACACACACACACACACACACACACACACACACACACACACACACACACACACACACACACACACACACACAGAGGGTGAGAGGATCGTCATTCAGCTCAGAGCTCTCAGCACAGGAAGATTACTTTAAAAGTGGTTGTATTAGTCATGCACTGTTACTGTAACACACACACACACACACACACACTCTTTGATCCTCCTACAGGTTTAATGTGCTGTAGCTTCTATTGGATGAAAACAGATGAATGTTCAAACTGTCCTGTATGTGACGTGATTGAAGGAACCTGAAGCAAACATCATCCAGAGGCAATAAATAAGTAAATAAATGTTGATTACTATGAAGGACCTTAAGGAAGGACCTGTCTGACCCAGTTTGTAATTTGCCAGATGGCCATTTTGGTTAGTTGGTTAACTAGAGACTGAAACCATAAACTCATTAGGAAAACGTTTACTGAGCTAATAAATCAAGGAGAAGTAGGGACATTTTCCCATAGACTTCAATACAATCTGACTTCTTTAACAACCAGTGGAGTCGCCCCCTGATGGTCATTAGAGAGAATGAAGGGTTAAGGCTCTTCAGCACTGGCTTCACTTCACAGACCCAGAGTCTACGTCCACTTTTATAAACAATCGATCGTAAAGCCTCTTGTATATGGACAGGGGAATTCTGGGAATTCTGTGAGGGAGGATGTGTCTCAGATTGTATTGAAGTCTATGGGAAAATGTCCCTACTTCCCTCTTGATTTATTAGCTCAGTAAACGTTTTTCTAATGAGTTTAGGGTCTCAGTCTCTAGTTTCAAGTCTTCTGTCTTCTGAGTTAGATTAGCTCCACCCCTCACTCCTCCTCAGCTCCACCTTCTCCTCCAAATATGGTTTCTACTGGTTTAAAAAAAACAAGATGGCCGACAGAGCTTCAGACCAGCAGCTCACAGACCGATGGTGACGTCCCTGAGGGTTGATACTTGATTTATACTCAACCCCAGATCTTTTCCATTTCATTTTTGTTTTTGTCTTTTCTTGGAACAGGAACTGGACGATGGTCTGATTCAGACACTTCAGCTTCGGCATTAATGATCTGACCTGGAAGAAGTCTGCGATGGTGGCGACGTGGCTGGCACATGCACACTTCCTGGCATCCGCCACATCTTCCCCGACCTGAGAAACACACACACACACACACACACACACACACACATAGAGAGGTTGGGTTGTTAAACAAAAACCAAACACAATAAGAAAAAGCAAAGAAACCGAAGAGGAGAGTTTCCCCTCGTCTCGGCCTCATTAGGGCCTTTGTGTGGAGCCGTGGTTGTGTTACAACTGGCTGGATGTGATTCACTAATCACCGCACATTCAAACCCACACAATGCAAACACAGTGAGCAGCTATTACACACACAGAGGCAGGAAAATGGGAACATCTCATCTGAATTCAGAGCAATTTATCTCTCAATAACAGAATTTAACCACTTTGTCTGAGTGTGTGTGTGTGTGTGTGTGTGTGTGTCAGCAGCTGGAGGGAGAGAGAGATACAGTTTGAATGTTTTTGCATATATTTCAGAGGATGTGGTGGATTTAGAGAGTTTCTCTTTGTGCACACATTTGGCTCAGTCTGGCCTGGTTTGGCCTGGTCCACCAGGGTCTGTTGTGGGTTACATTATGATGGACTCCTCTGGCTCTGCTCCTAGACTCATTCAACCAGTAAACGTCTCCTGTCACTGTAATTATCAAATGTTTGTCACTTTTTGTTCTTTCTAAATAAAATCAAGTTTTATATTGAGCTCCATGGGAAATATAAATCCACCTGAAACAGTCAGCAACTTTGCAGATTAACGCGCAGATTATACTGATCATCTTGGATCTTGGTCCAAAGGAGTCCAGGCCTCCAGGGTCAGGACTGTTTTAGTGGTAAAAGTGGAACCTACATTATATATGGCAGGTGGTCATAATGTTATGGCTGATTGACCTTCACACAGCATACTGGACCTTTAACTGATGTAAACCTTTATTTTGTTGCCTAAATCTAACAATACACACGACTCACTCTCTCCCTGGAAGTCCTGGGCTCTTAATGTCCATGGAGGTGTAATCCTGTCTCTATGCCTTTTAGATCAGTTTTGCCCTGTGAGCTTCTTCTGTAGTAAACCAGACCAGGGTCTTTGTCAAACCTGAACCCTGAACTGTGTTAACAAAGCTGGAGTCACTACAGGGGTCATTGTTAATTTTTCTATTTCTGTTTTATTTATATCTGAGTCGATACCTTCAGTACTGGGGTGGTTGTGGCACAGGGGTAGATCATCCCCTCATCTGAAGGTTGGTGGTTCAACAACCCCCAACTCTGCACTCTTTAAGTGGCTGATAAGACCATAAAAGACCATTTCCTTCCTTTGTCCACATCTTTTATCCTCTTAAGTTTAACTTTCTTGATGCTGTATCTGCCCCCCCAGCAGGCAGGAAGCTGCTGATGCTGCAGCGCTGTGATTGGATGATGGAGCCTGAACCTGGTTTCCCATCATGTGTCCTTGTTAAATAAACTGCTGCATTAAAAATAATTCCTGACCCTTGATGACTCCTGTATTCTCTTTTTATAACCTTGTGGACATTGCAGTGTGTGTGTGTGTGTGTGTGTGTGTGTGTGTGTGTGTTGCATCATTTCCTGCTCCTCCTGTGCCCTCCCCTCCAGTTCCTGCCCTGGCGACTCACCCAGTTGATGAGGATGTATCGTGGCAGCGTGGCGGTCGGCTCCTTGAGGCTGCAGAAGCCGTACATCACCCTGCCGCTGTCAAAGGTCAGCGTGATCTCTGCCAGGCCGCCTCCTGCAACCACACAACAACAGACTTTATTATTCCTGCAGCTCGGCACCAGTCACGTCTGCAGGGCCTCTGTCCTCTGTCGGGGACGAGCTGCGCCTCAGAGCCACCAAATAAAACTGGTCAGAGGATTCGAATATGGAGACGCTGTGACGCAGCCGAAACAACAGCAGATGATCTGTTTCAGTGGAAATGAGTCCAAACTGCACATCACTGAGGAATCACAACCAAACCAGAAGAGAAAAAGATCGGAGCCAAAACCTCATCATCCGTTTGTTAGTTTACAGAAGAAATGAATCATATGAAATAAAATTACGTGACAAAAACTCTGGTGGTTTGAGCTTTATAGGTGTCAATGTTTTGTACTGTTATAAAAGTGGCTTTGACATTTACATGAATGATTTGTTGATGATTCAGGCAAAAGTTTTTTGAACCAAGTGTCAAACCAAGTGGTTTTGTGAGCTGCTGCTCTGAAGCCTCCAGTTTGAAATTTATCTGTCGGCCATCTTGGGTTTTTGAAACCAAATGAAACCATGTTTGGAGGAGAAGGTGGAGCTGAGGAGGAGTGAGGGGTGGAGCTGACCTGCTCTGTACTCTATCCTGATTGGGCACTGCAATCTGTCAATCACACAGTAACCACGCCCCCTAATTCATCCCCTGCTTTATGGTCTATAGACTTTAATCCAATCTGACTCCTGACTTCTTTAATAACCAGTGGAGTCGCCCCCTGATGGGCATTAGAGAGAAGGAAGGTTTGAGGCTCTTCAGCATTGGCTTCACTTTACAGACCAGAGTCCAGGTCCAGGTTTATAAACAGTCTATGGTCATTGCTTATTACAGTTAATTTTAGTTTATTTTCTGGAAACATGGAGAAAAACCTCTGTTCATACTCAATTCAATCAACTGCCAAACTACTGTTATGCTTCTTCATTAAAGTCGGTGCATGTTCTAAAAATCATAACAACATGGTTGAGGTCAGGGATCAAACAAAATTAACAGTTGGAGTCTTGGTCCCCCATGTTGAAGTCCAACCTTATCCTCATCCTCATCTTCCTCAACATAAACGGAAATACAGATCGTTTTGAGGCTGATTATCAATAATCTCTGCAGCCAGGTAACAAATCAGCATCAGAGAAACCAGCTCAGGGCCTGTGACAAGGCCTCAAATATCTGTGACCTATTTCTATTTCTGAGTAAAAGCTCAGCAGGAACCAATGAGCTGAGAGCCACAGAGTCAGGAAGTCTGACTGTGTAGAGAGAGACGGACACGCTGTTGGTTTTTATGGGTTTGTTAACAATAAGGAAACAAAGCGTCTGATTTTATTGTCTCGAGGTTTCTTTGATTTGCTCTTGATGAGACTCAGACTCTTGCTCTGTGAGTCTAATGTAATCATCAGTCCTGAATATAGAAACACTGAAGTATCTGCATCACTGATGATGAGGAGAGAAGGATGATGATGAAGAGCCTCTCCTGGTCGTATCAGCAGCTTTACCGCTCATAGACATGAATATTTCAGCAGCGACAGAGAGGAAACACAGTTTGTTCATCTGCCCTGTGAACCTCTGAGGACGCTGCTGCCTCCTCCGATCACAACCGGCCGACCTGAGTCCCGTTTGTGTGTCGACAAATCTGTCGACACTGATACTGAGAACAAGAGAACATGAACTGAGGCATAAAACCAACAGTGTAAAACACACACACCGCTTATCTGCCCTGGATTTGAAAATCACTCATTCCATTATTATTATTCCATGAAACCACAAGATACTAACATAAAGTTAGTTATGTTGTTATGAGACTTGAAACTAGAGACTGAGACCATAAACTCATTAGGAAAACGTTTACTGAGCTAATAAATCAAGGGAGAAGTAGGGACATTTTCCCATAGACTTCAATACAATCTGACTTCTTTTTAGAAAACAGAAACTGAGCCTTAAAACCAGCCATCAGGACTTCTGGAACTTTGTGATGTCACAACAAAGCAGTCGCTATCCTAAGCCACTCCCCCACACCCTGCTCACCTGGATCCACCATCCAATCTTTCAGGACTTGGTTTCTCTGCATGTATCTATATTTTTATTGGATCACTCAGAAAACAGTCAGCCAATCAGAAGAGAGGATCAGATTCTCTGCTCTGATTGGCTGACTGACCTGTTGTTACTAGAGCCCCAGAGCCTCTTCAGAGCCTTATAGCTCTGTGATGGGACACTCCTATTGGCTCCAGTGGGTGATGTCACAGCCAATCAGAGTGTCTCCTTCAGAGGCCTAGCTGTCAGCTGCTTGTAGCCAAAGTCAATGGGATCAATCCTGTATTTTTCTGATCTCAGAGTGAGGAGAAGTTGCTCTGAGTTTATTGTAGTGACAGAATAAAGACAGAGAGACATGGACAATAAGATATTTAGAGCATTAGAGGCTTTGGAGCTGATTTTTCATCATTACTGCTCCAAAGAATGAGCAGAACTCAGATCAGATAAAGAGAGAAACTTCAAATCAGCTCTAGAACAACACAAACACATGTGTGGAACTTCCTGTGTTGAAGTTTTCTTTGGTTATTCTGGTTTACAGTGTTTTTATCTAGAAAATTAGTTTCCTCTTGTTCTCTGAGCTACTATCCCCTATTACAGTGAACAGAGTCTTTACTGAGTCACAGATATAATGAGCTGAGGTTGAGCTGAGTCTGAATCTGTGGAGACATGGGGACATTTAAAAAAAAAAAAAGCCTTAATGTGGCTCTAAAATATTCAAGGCTCTTCAACATTGTGTTCACTTCAAAACTCCAGAGTCTATGTCCACTTATATAGACAGTCTTTGGTTTTACATTGGAATTTCCTCTCATATTAGAAGCTAATGGAACAAGTTGTTTGCCATTTTTCTGAGAAAATCTCTACCTCACTCTGATAAATATGTAAAATGAATTTTCCTCCAAAGCCTGATCAGTTTGATACAGAGAAACTACGTGATGTGCATAAATAGATTTGCTAATTCATGTGTATCACAAACCATAAAGCAGTGATGTTATTACAGTCTGAAGACGTTTGCATGTGAGTGGGGGAGTCTCATTAAAGTCTAATGATCATGCGGCGCGTCATTAGCTGTAGTAATAATGAAGCCAGCTCTCCGATGGCTCAGGAGACAAAGAGCACAATGTGTTGTTTTTTCCCCCCAAAGCAACGACAGAACCTGCAGAGCTCATCAGTTCCAGCTGCAGGTCCAACTGCAAATTACAGCCGTGATGATCCACGTGTGATGTTAACGTGTCGACATGCAGCAGCGTTCATTAAAACGGGGGAAGAGGAGCAACAAAATGGGAGGTTTGGGGTTTGAGATTAAATTCATGAGCGCGGAGATGGATGTGTTCAGCAGGAACTCACCTCCTGATGCTGCCAGTGTCAAGTCGTTACTGTCATCCTCATATGTGTACAAGGCCCTGAGAGAGAGAGAGAGAAAAACAAGTTACATCTTTAAACTTTACAGTTTCGCATGCTTTGTGTGTTTAAAGGTCCCTGCTGAACATGAACATGCTAATGTTAGCACATTAATCTTAGCGTTTATTTTCAGCTCCTTCAGCCTCAACAACCAACAGCCCTTTGATACGACCCACGGGAGCGGGTGTACCAGACGTTGGTTGTCATGGTTACAATAAAAAACACTGTCCCAAGAGCAGCGAACCTTCCTTCGTCACCACGGTTACTAAAGCAATGGTCGTGACTTGGTTCAGTTTAGGACAGGATGGGGTTTTGGGTTTAAAATAAATACTTCCTCAATATTTGGCGGTCTCTGTTATCATGGTTACAATAATAACAAACTGCTACTTCCACATGGGAATCGAACGCTGCTCTCCTCTGTTTCTTGTTCCTTTTTGTCTTGGATTTTAATTTACATATTATTTTGCTTTTAGTTTAATTGTAATGGTTTGATTTGGGGGGACCACAGGAAGAGTAGGTGCTACCTTGCTAATGGCTAACAGCGACCAAATAAGTTAATAAATAAAAAGTAAATAAGTCAAAGCTAAACAAACTTGTTGTCTGTGCATCACATACAGTAAACATGGTTAACAAGCTACCTGCCAAACACCAGCCTGTTACTGTTAGCATGCTGACGTTAGCATTTAGCTTTAAGCAAAGATCGACGGATTTTAGATATACAATGTGGACTTTGATGTTCTTATTGATATTGGTCCTTTTTCTTTTGATATTTTTGCTTGTGATTTAATTGTGTGTGACCTCACTGATGGCTAAAGGGGACAAAATAAATAACTAACTAAATAAAAAGTAAATAAATCAAAGCTAAACAAGCTTAACAAGCTAGAACTGTTAGCATGCTGATATTAGCATTTAGCATTTAGCTTAAAGCCCAAATCGATCAGACTGATCACTGCTGTGTCACTACCAAACACAACCAGGCTGCTACAGATCTTTCTAATCACCTATTGACTGATTGATTAATGTCTGTTAACCAGCTTCTTTCTGATGAAGATGAGTGAGAAAAGAGACGAAGGTCGTCACCACAAACAAGTCGTACCAACGTCTTAATGAGGATTGACAGAGTGTGTGTGTGTTGTAAAGCTCATTACTTGGTTTGATTAATGACTGTGGGAACTTTGTCTCTGACTGGATTAGAAAAGTGCTGACACTTTTAATAATGACACACATCCAGAGCGCACACACACACACACACACACAGTTTCTGTGTCCATAACATTATGACCACCTGCCTCATATGGTGAAGGTCCTGACCCTGGAGGCCTGGACTCCTCTAGACCTCTGAAGCTGAGCTGTGGTATCTGGACCAGGACGATCCTGACCCCTGCAGCCCGGGAACATCCCACAGAGCTCTCTGACCCTGGTCAAAGTCAAAGTCGCTCACATCCTCACACTCAACTCATCAACTTCAGGACTAAATGTTCAGCTGCTGCCTGATATACCCACCACTGACAGGTAACCATGGCAACCAGGTATATCCACCACCTGTCATAATGTTATGGCTGATCGGTGTACACATGTGGTCTCTACTCACGGCCTCGTGCTCACAACCTCTGTGTCTGAGGTCATGACGGAGGTGACAGAGATTAAAGATCAACTCTGGATTAAAACAGCATGACCTACAATGACCCCGATATTAATAGCATGGATAATCGAGAATGGCCCTGTTAGTGATATATAATAAGACTGTTGGGTCGTTATTAGACTCTATTATAAAACACAACTGGTGGCTGCAGTCGTTCGTTAGAAGAAACTGAAGAAAAGGGACAGTAAAGGCCTAAAAATGGTGGAGCTCTGTCAGACTGTGACGTCTGATAGCGTGAAACTTTAACGCTCCATCAAATCAGGAGAATCTGTGGAAACCAGCATGAGGAGGCAGAGGCTGTGATCAAAATGGATTTTCCTTCATATTAAATGCATGCTGGGATTGAGGTTAGAGAAATTACCCTTTAATCTATCAGGGTTTAACCAGGAGATTATAAAGATGGAGAGCAGAGCTCCGTAGATTATTCGAGATTATTATTATTATTATTATTATAAAAAAAAAACACTGGCACATAAAACTCTTCACCAAACTCTCCATCAGAACAAAAAGCTGAAAGCTGCTGCCAGTGCTCACACACACATGGATCAGTTAGTGTTTCTGTGAGCTGCTGCTCTGAAGCCTCCAGTTTGTTATTTGTCCACCAGCCATCTTGATTTTTTAAACCAGTAGAAACCATATTTGGAGGAGAAAGTGAAGCTGAGGAGGAGTGAGGGGTGGAGCTGACCTGCTCTGTACCCTATCCTGATTGGGTGGTACAGTCTGTCAATCACACTGTAGCCAGAAAACAGAAACTGAGCCTTAAAACCAGGACCAGGACTTCTGGAACTTTGTGATGTCACATCAAAGCAGTTACCGCCCTCAGCCACGCCCCCAAACACAGCCCACCTCTGAGTGTTTCCATGAAATTTTATATATTTTGATTGGATCATTGAGAAAACAGTCAGAAGAGAGAATCCGATCCTCTCCTCCGTTAGTCTCTTAGCCTGTGGATATTACTCCTGGTCTGATTATTGTGTGTGTGTGTGTGTGTGTGTGTGTGTGTGTGTGTGTGTGTGTGTGTGTGTGCTGGGGGGGATTACCATACGGGCTCAGATGACCTCATGCTGCTTGTTTCAGCCTGAAGCTTTCGTCTGGCCTGTGTCTGACTCTCTGCTGACCTCACCTCCCCTCCCTCTCCCTTGTCTCGATTTCTGCAGAGTCACCCTTTGCTTCTAAAACCTCTGGTTTTCATCCCTCTCTTTCTACCAGGCAGCAAATGTCTCTGCCCTGAGCATCTCTAGCGCTCAGCTCTGTCAGTCTGACGTTCCTCAGAGAAACATCTGTTCTAACATCAGTCCTGAGGCTCCTGAGGCTGCAAATACGACAGACATGAGCTCTTGAACCTGCTGCAGGTTGAACTCTCTCATCCCTACTGGAGTGTGATGAAATCTGAGCTGATTTTCAATAAATGTTAATGCAAACACTGTCTAACATCACTGTGGATGTTTCCTGTGTTAAACCGCAAAGTTAAAGGTCCCATATATCGTCACAGACACTGTTATCACAGTTATCATAGGTTTTGTTTATAATCTGCAAAGAAAACAGTAACAATGGCTGATAAATAAATATAGTGATGTATAAGTGGCATAAAAAGTCAATTTAAAGCCCCTCAAAACTGTACTTAAAGGTCCTATACAGTCTAAAAGTAGATGTTTAGAGGCCCATACAATCTAAAGGTTGATATTTAAAGGTCCCATATTGTCCAAAGGTAGATGTTTAATATTAGAGCCTTAAAACCAGCCTTAAAAAAACAAGGATCAGAGCCTCCTCTCTTCTGATTGGCTGTTGTTACTGGAGCTCCTGAGAGATTTTGGTTTATCTGGTCACATTTCTGTTTTCTACAAAACATTTTCTGCTGTAAATCATATTATCATACATATAAATCTAATTTTTCATATGATGTGATAGCGACTAACAACATTCACGACTACAGTGACAGTTATAAGAGCAGCATCACAACAAACCAGTGGGAGAGCTGATTCCTGGAGGGGGAGGGGGGGTGAAGTCAGGAAATAAAAAGATGACAGATAATAAAAACAAGACAGTGTAAAGAGGATGGAAGGAAAGGGTACAAGGAAGGAAGACAAAGAGGAAGTGTTGAAGATAGATAAGGGAGAGAGAGAGAGAGAGAGAGAGAGAGCATGACTGAGCCTCACTCACTCCAAGCTCTATAAATAATTCTCTTTAAAGCAGACAGCTGTTTATTATTCATATGAGGCCTTCATGACCTAGAAACAGCTGTGTGTGTGTGTGTGAGCTGAACATGTAAGAGGAAGGAAGATGAGGAGAAAATATAAAAAAGAGAGAAAAGACAGAGACAGGGAGGAAAAAAAGGAAGAGGATGAGGAAAGTGAGGATGAAAGCAGAGCTGATGATGATGATGGTGATGTGTGTCAGATGAAGAGCATTGGTAGAAAAGGAAGAGGAGACAAGGAGGAAAAGAAGTAGGTGAGGAAGAACAAACAGGAGCAATAACTCGATTAATAAAAACTGTGATGGTGGATGGAGTCTCTCGCTCTGACCAATCAGGACGAAGCTCTGACCAATCAGGACGAAGCTCTGTCCTCAAACTTAAAACACACATCGAATTTTTCCTTGTTTTCTAGATAAAAACACTATAAACCGTAATAACCAAAGAAAACATCAACACAGAAAGTTACGCACATGTGATTGTGTTGTTTTTAGCAGTAATGATGAAAACACACAGAAGTGAAGCAGCAATGCTCCAGTCAAAGGCTCAGACTGATCCAGATCTGACATTTTTTAAATGTGGCTCTAAAATAGATCGACTCTGTGTCAGGACCAAAATCACAGATTCTCTGACGGAGCTGATTTTAAAATCTGACAATATGTTGCAGCAGATTAATAAACAGAATCAGGAAGCTGACGACATGTCGAATCTCACTTGCAGGAACAGGATGATCTGAATAAACACGTCTGTGGCTCAGTCTCAATAAACATAACACAGAGGTTTTTTAATACAGAACTTCCCTTCAGAAAAGGCTTATTTAAAAGGCAAAAATAAGTAGAGTCTGGGTCAGGAGAACAAAACCAGGGGCTCTGAGCAGAAAGAGAAAAGTGGTCTGGATTCATGAGACATATTGAGAGGCAGATTGAACCTCAGATCACTCTGATGTGTTGAGTGATGGGTTGAAGCGACGCCTCCAGCAGCTCGGAGGGAAAACATTTCCTCTCAGAACTTCCTTCAGATTCATCTCGTTTCTGCTGTTTCTGTTATTTTGTCCACCTCCTGTATGGATCAGCAGAACTTGGCACTGCCAAGATAAACCTCCTCACAAACGCACCTCACACACACATATACACACACTTGCCCCGTGGGGAGTGTCACCATGGCAACCAGGCAGCATCCCCCATCGTTATCTCAGCAACAGCAGTTTGTGACCTGAGGGGAGCGACAGCATCAAGATAGTGGCAGTGGGAAGGAAGGAGGGGGGTGAAGGAGAGCTGAAGGGCAACACACACACACACACACACACACCTCATGAGAAGGCAATGCATCACAGCAGACAGAGTGTATCTGTGTGTGTCTGTGTGTGTGTATTGGGATGATCCAGCTGGACTCACTTCACAACTTCAAAAGGACGAACAGCCCTGATGCACTGAGCTGCAGCAAACAGCAGGAGTGTGAGGACACACAACAATGGTGTGTTGTGATGTTTTCACGACAAATAAAATGTCAACCCATCACTCAACACATTAGCGTAGCATAGCACCAACTGAATCTAATGAAGCAGGATGTGTTCTTGTATAAAACTTAGCTCACAATGATGTGATCTGACAGGAAGCACCTGCACCTTCTTTATCGTTGAGTTGTGTCACTAAATATTTCAGTGTTAACCCTCGTTAACGTTCACGTGATGTTTTTACGCGTTCTCAAGGTTGCTAGGCAACAGGAGCCATACTTTGCAAAGCATCAGTAAGGGCGGGAACAGCGGATGATGCAAAGTGAAAATCCTCCATAGGCCAGATCATCTCACTTCGGCTCAGCCTTCACAAACCACATCAGCCCCTAATATGGCACACATCCACTGTGTCAGCCACTGCCAGTTACAAGCTAACAAACAGCAGAAAGAAAAGAGAAGATGCTAACTGTGCTAACCGTTCTGATATGTCTGATATGTCTGCTAGTCTGCCAGCCGTGATTCTGGTCCCAACAGACTCCTTATCTGAGTCTGGGTCAGACTGAGGCTCCAACATGGGACAGGTGGTGGGTGGGGCCAAGACCTGATCCACGTACCTTAACCAGGAAGTCAGAGTACACGAGCCTCAGATCCAGTGAAAGTATGTTTAACAAAATATAAATCATGGCTGAGGATTTTAGTCCTAAAAGTCCAAAACACGTCTGGAGGAAGTTTAACAAAAGCAGCAAAGCTTCTTTTACTTTTTTTTAAAAAAAATGTCCATGTTTGAGTCCAAACAACATATATTATTAACATATATGACATATATTAATATATGAAATTCATATTTAATATTTACATATGCATTTTTGTATGTTTGGCCCATACAAATATGTCTGCTTCTATATGTTTATATATATATATATATATATATATATA
>CM076660.1:728021-758019 GCA_038496675.1 Rachycentron canadum | reverse complement strand
AAAGGTGGATGTTAAAGGTCCATACGGTCTAAAGGTGGATGTTAAAGGTTTTAGAGACTGAACGTGTCCCTGACCTCCTGTGAACTGGATCTGGATTAAGATATTTTGGGTTGTTTGATGATGTAGTCTGCTCCTCTCCCCTTTGTCTTATTTAAATCAACACATATTAAAGCAGGGATGACATTTCCCTCCCTCCCTCGGTGGTCGAGTGCAAGTTATTGATTGGCTCTGTCGATACAGGCCTTTTAACTCAGTTAACTTTGTTTATGGCTCACCGTGGACGCCCTGCGTTGCTGCTGGTGGGCAGAAAGAAACATCTGTGTCCCCGCATTTTCTAATAACTGGAGGTCATCATTAGATCGAGAGGCCTGAGCTGTAAAACACCAACGAGGTTAAACTCTCACAGGTCTGTCCTCCATCCATTTGTCAGGATATTCACTACAGGAAATGGACACAGGCTTTGCACCAGACAGTGCTCATTTGTTTCTGTGATGGTGGGAAGAATGTAATATCATGGAGGCCGTATATCTTCTTCTTCTCTGGTTATGAACAGGAACTGTTATTACAACCAACAAGAACTGAAAGCTGAACTCACAGTGTCATCAATCTCCTGGATTCAGGAAAACTACAGACTAAAATGAAATTCTGCAAGGCTGCTTAACCCTTTAGAGCCACGTTCAGTCTTTTCAGTTTTTTCATGCTTTAGTGTTTTTACTTTCAAAAATGTCCCCAAGTCTCCTCATCTTCAGACTCAGCTCAACCTCAGCTCATTATATCTGAGACTCAGTAAAGACTCTGTTCACTGTAATAGGGGATAGTAGCTCAGAGAACAAGAGGAAACTAAAAACACAGTGAATTTCTCCTTATTTTCTAGATAAAAACACTGTAAACCAGAATAACCAAAGAAAACTTCAACACAGGAAGTTACACACATGTGTTTGTGTTGTTCTAGAGCTGATTTGAAGTTTCTCTCTTTATCTGATCTGAGTTCTGCTCATTCTTTGGAGCAGTAATGATGAAAAATCAGCTCCAAAGCCTCTAATGCTCTAAATATCTTATTGTCCATGTCTCTCTGTCTTTATTCTGTCACTACAATAAACTCAGAGCAACTTCTCCTCACTCTGAGATCAGAAAAATACAGGATTGATCCCATTGACTTTGGCTACAAGCAGCTGACAGCTAGGCCTCTGAAGGAGACACTCTGATTGGCTGTGACATCACCCACTGGAGCCAATAGGAGTGTCCCATGTAGAGACGTGACTCTAGACGTCTCTATCAAAGATGGAGGATGAGAATGGATGGATAAACACACAGAAGTAAAGCAGCAATGCTCCAGTCAAAGGCTCAGACTGATCCAGATCTGAACTAACTTCCTTCATGAGTTTATCCCTGAAGTCGGTGTCACACAGGACAAATCAGGGCTTGTTAGAAAGAGCTGATTCTCTAGTTGAAGGAGAAACAAACAGCTCCTCCATCAGGAGAACGAGGCTCTGAAGACACCTGATATTTAAGCATTTAAACTCCTGTGGGTTTAATCGGGTTAACAACATCTCCAAAGACCTGAGTCAGTTTGTTTTTGTCTTTGTGTCGAAGTCAAATCATCATTTATTCTGACACTGGGTTTTGTTGCCTCCTGAGCTTCACCCTCCCTGAGCCGTTGTTTCATCAGTTGCCTCCGGCTGCACTTTGCTGTGACTTTCAGCCTCTCGTCGTCTCTGTCTGAGGCTTTTTTTTGTCTGAAATACGTCCCCCCGGGGGTTTTTCTGCAGACTGGACCTTAAAGCAGCAGCTCCTCACAGAGATAATCGACCCTCCTGTGTTTGGGGCCCGGCTGGACGTCTGCTCCTGGTCGATGCTGCTGAACAGTAATAACCTGACGCTGCAGGAGCGACAGGCCCTTAAACATCCAGCTGCTGTAAACAAGGAAAACCTCTACATCGTCTGTGTGGAGCTAAAGCTCAGGTGTGAGAGAAACGGTCTCAAAGGAAACACAGAGTTAAAAGGTCAAAGGCTCAGCCATCGCTCATGTGACTCAAACCTCTCAGCAGGTAACAGTCCTGAAAGATCGATCGATCACAGGTGGAGAGAAGATTTACAGCTACAACAGGTACGAACATCAACCAATAAAATAAAGGAAAATAGGATCATTATTAATGTCAGCAGGATTTTCATCATGAGGATCATTTATCTGTTCAATTAAGTGATTGATTGATTAATTGTTTGGTTGGTTTGCAAACCTAAGAAAAAAGAGAAACTCATCACCAGCACCAGAGATTTGGACAAAATGAAATGAAATTTAATTCAATCCAGTGATTAAAGCAATTTAAAGGAAAAACGCCAACTGTGACACAGGAGAAATGAAATATTTGGGATAACTGCCAATAAGTTTTCTGTCAATCGACTAATCAGTGAAACGACGAATCATTTCAGCTCCATTCAAACAGTTCAGTTTAGTCTGTGACAGGACGTCATGTTTTTCTATTGGCTCTTCATATGAGGCCTTACATTAATACTCAGGTGACTGAATGTGATTGTTGAGAGTAAATAGAAAATAAAGTAAACAAAGAGCCGTGTATCAAATCTCCAAACTATTTGGCTTCAACATTTTAGGAAAATAAAGGGTTAATTAACTTGAATCTATATCAGAAAGCAGAAAAAAACAGCAGCCTCATTCATTTGAATTATCTGTTGGTAAAACGTGACCATGATGATGAACCTACAGTAACTGAGCTTCCACCAACGTCGTCAGACGTTGATACTAACTTGACTTTAAAGCTGTGAAAATTTCTGTGCAACCAGAGTCCGATGTCTTCCAGATACCTCATGCCAAAGCCATCGTGATATACACTGTCATTCTAGTTGTAAACATCTGCACAACATCTGTACAACAACGTCACAACCAGGGCCACATTAATACGTCACTGTGACCCTGGGCACCAACATTCAAATGCCCCATGACGATGAAAAGGACCTTCAATCATTTCTACAGAGCAGCAGCTTGGCCTGTGCTAACTGCTAATGTTAGCTGTTCCAGCAGGTCTCCTGTCTCTCTACGGCCACACTATTGAAAAACACATAAAATGCCCCAAACAATAACTTTAAAATCCCTCATATTCATTTCCATCCAAAGTGTCGCCTGACGAAGCGTCAAGACAAACACGTCCTCTCATCTGAAAACCTCCTCATAGCTTCAAGAGTGGATGTGTGTTATTCTTCCTGATTATTTATTCCCATCAGATTTGATTGATGTCTTGGGACCGTTTGAAAGCTTAAGGTTTGTGTCGAAGTCTGTCCACACCCTCGTCTTTCACTGGAACCCAGCGAGCTTCAAAGAGCCTCAGATGTTTATCATCAGCTGTGAGACTAATGAGGTTCAGCTCAGCTCCACCCAGACACACAGGGAGGTCAGCCTCCACATCGACTCCCACTGAGGACGGGTCAGCAGCAAATACAGGAAATGTTCTTACCTGAGTGGATCAGAAAGCATCGCAGGAAGAGAGCAGACATGGAAGAGAAGAGGGAAAAAGAAAGTAGTTAGTCTCATTAATCTAATACAGGATTGGATCATATTGCTTTAATTTAAACCTTCAGGCTCAGGCTCAGTCACAGCTACAGCCAAAACAACATGATAGTAGGTTCATATTCAGGTCATTAATCTCCCATTAAAGCTGCATCATCCAGAGGCTGCACTTTAAGACCGATTCGGTCACAGCAGCTCGACGTGGCTGCTTCAGATGTGCCTGAGAAATGCATCCTTTTTCTTGGCTATGGAGGCTCCAACAGCTGACTCCTTCATGGCCCCAATCTATCCCAGGATTCATTTCGTTCCAGAAACAAAAGCAGAAAACACCAAGAGCGAGCCCGAGGAATACGCTTTTAAATATAAGTATTGTGTTTCAGTTCAGATCAACAGTTAAAGGTACAACTGTTGAAACCAACTGAAGGTTGCGAGGCAACAGGAGAACGACCAGAAAAACCTTCATCCACACCTTCGAAGAACACGTCCTCTGAAGGATGTTACTGCAGCTACAGTCTCAACAGCTTCGTCAAGAGTCCATCCCGATCCACCCCCCCCCCCCAAAAAAAAAAAAAAACGAACAGCTAATCATCACGACCTCTTCACTGAAGGATCTGCATCTGATTAATGAGGTTACAGGTCAAAGTACAAGAGTTCAGCTTTGATGAGCTTCAATTCAAATGCCCCAACCAACCACCACGGACCCAGTCAGTCAACGACTGCAACACTTTACCTGGACTTCATCAGTTCAGACAGATAATGAAGCAGTTCGTTCGTGCTCTCATTAACAGAGGGCAGTTGTTCTTGGGGCCAAACGGAGAATCAATACAGCAGCGTTGCAATTAAAGGAGAGTCCATCTTTAACTGAATGTTGAGCTTTTTCAAACCTGTGGTGAGTCCCAGGTGAATAACTCATCACTCACAGAGCCTGAATAATGTCTGGATGTGGTTTCTGTGACCAGTCATTATTATCCAGGTCCTATCCGTCTGTCGGAGACACTGTCCATCAGATAAGTCACATTTTCTTTCCTGAGCTAATAAATCAAATCAGAAGTAGGGACCTTTTCACATGGACTTCAGCAGTGGAGTCGGCCCCGATGGTCATTAGAGAGAATGAAGGTTTAAGGCTCTTCAGCATTGACTTCACTTTTCTGTGAAGTAGCACAATGTTGGTTTTTGTCTCTTGTGCTGTGGGACGTGACAATGACAGTTGTATTTAAATGGTGTTCATGCGTCCAAGATGTGATCCAACACTTTTGTATTGAACATATTGACATTGACAGACGCTTAAAACGAGACATCATCAATTCTACAGTGAAATATCAGCAGAATCTGCAGCTCAGTTCAGCTTTACTGAGCTTTACAGTGAGACACGACTTAATGTTGTGGCTCGTCTGTAAAAAACCTGTCCTCTACCTGCAAACAGCAAACAAACTATTATTTGGAAAACGTTTACTGAGGTAATAAAGTTTCCCATAGACCTCAATACAATCTGACTTATTGTCAAACCCAGTGGAGTCGCCCCGTCATTAGATACGAGGCTCATGAAGGCACCAGTGCAGGTTCAAACACCAACCTGTCTCAAAATAATGTCTTTGTTAACTTTCCTCACAAAACCTCACAGGAAATCTACTGCCACTAATCAGCAGCTTTGCCCCATTGACAGGATGGAGGACAGGAAGTGCTGTCTGATAGATATTATATCTGTAAATATCTAATTTACAAGAGCAAATACATTTTCAAGGAAACATATTTGCAGCCAGATTTCATTTTCTATTGATGTAATGAGAAATTTCTGCATTTGACAAGCTGCAGTCAAATGCTCACAGACAACGTACTTGTTGTCCGACGAACTGTGAAATGTCAGTGGACAGAAACAGAAACGACTCAGGAGACAAAAATCCAAAGATGACTCTGCTGCGCTGAGATGAACACAGTCATCAGAGAGACTCTGATTTCATTCTGACTTTCCTTTGTCGAGCAGCCAGGAAGAGTTATTGTGCACTTCAGAAATGAAGCAGCAGCACTGGCTCAACGCTAAAGGAAATCTGGAAATAAGCTGCAGTGGCTCCCTGAGTAAATGTGGGTGGATCGTTTAGCTAGAGAGCGGCCTGCTGAGTGGGAGGACCGGCTCAAAGATTACAATATCTGTCTTAAATCAGCTTTTGTTCTGCTTATTCATCCACAATAAAAGACTTAGTGGGAGCCTGTATTAACCTGTTTCATCTCAAAAATATTAACTTATTACTTTGTGCAAACAAGAGAGTCTGAACCACATGTTAATGTCACATCTTCCACACAATTCATGTGAAAAATGAGTCATGAGTGTAAAAGAGTTTTTGTGTTCAACTGGCACGTAAACATTTTCACAAAACCAACTAATCTTAATTTGTTAAACTGCACTTCCACAGCTGATTTGTGGTGGGGTTTTTTTTTTTTTTGGGGGGGGGGTAAATGCTGGGTTATTGGACCATCAGCAAAGACAGCAGCATATTAGCATTATGAACATGTTAGCATGCTAGTAGCTTGGCTCCAGGCTCTTGGTTTTGTTAAATGCTACTGTATCAACAGCGAAGCTAGGAGCATGTTAGCATTGTCACTCTGAGCATGCTAGCCTGTTGCTAGCTTGGTTGATGCTAGCCCGACTGCAGACAAAGCAGCATATTAGCATCGTCAGGGTTAGAGGATGTTGCTAGCTTGTCTGTACCAAAGTAGTTGGAGGTAACAAAGTCCACTCAACTAAAGAACTAAAATTGCACTTTTACTCCACTACACTTACAGCTGTTATTGGTTATACTTATATAATATGGCTGAACTCAGCCCCTGTCTGGCCCATATATGTCCACATCTGGCTGGAGTCTGGCTGCTTCCTCAGTGTTGGCTATCAGACAGAATAGGTCCAGATGTGGAAATAGCATCTGACAGTTACAGGCCAGACTCAGGCAGCAGAACCAGGCAAAAAGCACCGACATGTGGAACAAGTATGGGCTGGATTTATTTTGATAAATGTTTTTTAATCTGATTTTCTTTGCTATGTGATTAAACAATTTAGATTTACTAAAATGATTAGCTTCCCTATAACATTTAGCCTTTCAATACAAGACTTTTACTTGTAAGTGAGTGTTTCTACATTGATCTGAATGCTTCTTCCACCCCTGCCAGGCTGTGAAATATTAACAGCTGTGTGTATAAACAGTACTCCTACATGTATGAACACACTGGACCTGAAACCTCCAGCTGTAATCTGTAGGCTCTTTCCACCAGACTGTGTTTGTCACGATGTTTTCAACCTCGTCTCATCCAGGAGGATCAACAAGCTCCATTTCATGTGATTCACAGCCACATCCATTCACACCTCCGAGCTGCCATATGAAGACCCGATGTGCCAAAACGGACAGACACGGGCCCGGCTGCCTTCATACAACCTGTCAGATCATTGTTCCAGAGATATCACCCTCACGCTGCATCACTTCAGTTCACTGTGCTACTCCCACTGTAACTGATGACAGGAGCCTCTTTCACAAGGAGACATTCTGTGCTGTAGTTGTGCTGTTAACGTGTACGGAAGGAATATTAGCAACATTTTACCATTGTCAACGTGAGCTTCTTAGCTTGGCTATAAACTCTTGATTTTGATAAATGGCTACTGTATCAACAACGAAGCTAGGAGCATGTTAGCATGGCACTAACGTGGCTGCGTCCAATGACAGTGGAACCATGAGAAAGAGGAAACGATGCGAACTGATCCCAACCGGCCAGGAGCTTCTTTCACAAGGAGACGTTCTCCAGTGCTTCAGCTTTAGTTGTGCTGTTAGCGCTGAAGAAATAATTCATCTCTGCCGAGGGAAGGAAAGCCCCCGTTATTCCCCCGGCAGAGCAGAGCACAGTAGATTAGAGCAGAGAGAGTCGGTGACCAGACGAGGAGAATGTGTGTCGAGGTGTTTTCAGCTGGAGCACAAAGAATGAGTCAGACAAACCCCAAAGCCTGCTGGGATATCACATCTGCAGACACAGATACGAGGTGGAAGGAGGGGTGGTTTAATCTTCTGGTGGGCGTGAGATGTGCACCTGCAGCTTGGAGTGTTTCCCTCCACTGTCAAACTCCGTTTTATCCTCTTTCATTCCTGCGCCACAGCGTCACCATCTAATGGAAAAATCAGTATTTCTGTCTTCGGGTAGATTAGAGGCTGTCATCAGACAGCGTGGCTGCGCTCCATGCCAGGGCGCCACATGGGGTCCCAACATGCTGTTTTCTCTGCAGACAGATGGCCACTCTCTGGTCCTTACAGAGGACAGAGGGACGCAGCCTGTTTGTTTTCTGTCTTTACGTCTGTAATTGTTGACGGTGCAGAAGAAGAAGGGCAGCTGCTGGCCGGACTCCAACAGGACGAGATCTGCAGCGGCGCTAAGATCAGGACTCGCTGTGGCAATGTTTTCATTTAAAAGTGACGTTTTGACCAAGTCCTCTCACTGCAGAGACATAATAATTAAATTCTGAAAGTTTCTATACACGACGACAACGATGGTGAAATTTATGAAAAGCATTGGCAGGAAAACTAAAGTATCAAGAGTAAATGTGGTCGTTATACAATCAGAGTATCTAACATTAGAATATTATTACTGATGCATTAAAGGTCCATATTTTAACTTCTTCAGTCTTTTATTTTGAAGGGCTGACATCTCCATAAGAAGATATTTGAGGTTTTAAGAACCAAAAACCATCTCAGTGTAGTTTTACATCTCCTCTCACAGGCTGAGCTCTGAGCTCTAGGAACAGGTCAGTCAGCCAATCAGAAGAGAGAATCTGAGCCTCTCTTCTGATTGGCTGACTGTTTTCTGATTGATCCAATAAAAATGGGGCGGATTTTAGGGAAAACACTCAGAGAAACCAAATCCTGCAAGATTGGATGGTGGGACAAGTGGGCTGGGTTTGGTGGCATGGCTGAGGGAGGTTGTTGTGACATCACAAAGTGCCAGAAGTCCTGACTGCTGGTTTTAAGGCTCAGTTTCTGAATACAGGCTGTGAGCATTTCTCTGTGACTGAGACCTTTGATTATAAATCAGGTCTAGGTTTTTATATTAACACAGTGAAAATATCAAAGACCACATGGAGGTCTACCTTTAGACTGTATGGANTATGGACCTTTAACTTCTACCTTTAGACTGTATGGACCTTTAACATCCACCTTTAGACTGAATGGACCTTTAACATCTACCTTTAGACTGTATGGACCTTTAACATCCACCTTTAGACTGTATGGACCTTTAACTTCTACCTTTAGACTGTATGGACCTTTAACATCTACCTTTAACCTGTATGGACCTTTAACATCTACCTTTAGACTGTATGGACCTTTAACTTCCACCTTTAGACCGTATGGACCTTTAACATCTACCTTTAGACCGTTTGGACCTTTAAATCGTAAGAACACTGTCTAGTTAAAAATGAAACCCCAGAGAGAATAAACCGAGGAGGTGGAGACTGTTCAGTGTGAACAATAATTCCTGTGGTGCTGGTAGTTGGAGTTGAACAGCTATGACCACCCACTGACAGACTCTCAGACCCTGAGGCCAACTGAGCTCTGACACTAATTAGAATCTCATTAATGCTGATTTGAGACAGCGGCTGGATGGAGAGGCCAAAGAGACAGAGCCAAACTGATGAGATTTAAAAGCTGATAAATAATAAGGTGAGTTACAGTGTAGCCTGGAACTTTAATAATCAAAATAAATGCATCACAAATTTCAAAGGAATGGGCCAATCTGGTTATATATGTGATTGGTTGTTGAACATGACACCCAGATTTCTTGTGGCCTTCGTCATCTGTGACCACAGTTTACTGAGAAACTTTCAACCATAAAAGAACAAACCAGTTTAACTGTGATCATTGAGTCACTTAAAAGCGTCTCTTCATAGATGAAGTGCATCTAGAGCTGCAGTGTTTCAAAGTATTATGCTGAGGTCACAGTGTGAGGCACATTTTAAATAATGTCTGGCTTCAGTGAAGACGTGATTACAGAGCTGTTAAACTAAGCAGGTTTTTCTCCATGTTTTTGAAGTCCTGCTTCGTGAAAGAGAACAAACTGTCAATAAAACAAGTTCTTGTATCTGCAGTAATTCAAGAGTACAAGTAAAGTTATATAAAATATCCTGTTTCCTCCAGAGGGGATGAACCAACATTTCCAAGCACATGACACCAACAGCTGTTTCCCATTAGTTTCCTCAGAATATCTGATGTAATTCCACAGGAAAATCCAGGATGTGACAGTCAGGTGGGTGTAGGTGAGTTTGTCAAGCTGATATTTCACTGAAGTTAAACAGAGACGGATGAGTTTGGAGCAACGAATCGTTTTGTTAAGATTCGTCTGAGGAGTGAAATCACAAACAGATGGAAGACGAGAGGAGGCTCAGTGCTCAGAGTTTCATGTCATGTTCCCCTGCAGCTGATAAATAAGTTACAAACAAATGAAACATGGGCAGCTGATATTTTCAGACATCTGGACTGCATCAAGTTCCTGCTATGATTCAATGACAAACAGTTAAACACAGTATGTGACCTGTAGTGTGTACTGTGTTTAACCAGCTGCAACATTAAAGGGATATGGACATTAATCCATCATTATAATTCAATAACATACTTTAATGTAAGGCGGATTGTTCCAAAACGGGCCATTTTCTATTATGAGCACTTTTGGTACTTTATTTGTATGTTGATGAAAAAACTCGTAAAAGTACTTTTACTGAAGTAAACATAGTAGATGTACATTGTGATATTAATACTTTTAGGATTAACACAAAATCGGGATTTAGGTGGGGAAAACTGAAGATCTATGACCGTGAAAAGCAAACATTTTGTCAGATCTATCATGGAAAAGAAGAGATTGCTTTGCAGGGATGGATTTGCAGTTGAGCTGAAGGTAAACAAGATGGTATCATCAGCCTAAAACTAGGCTTTACAATGTTCATTTTGAAAAAAAAGACACTTTTGGGCTAAGTTGGGACCAACTGAGGCAGCCTGGTTTGTTTTATAGCCAATGACACAGAAGACAGTATCGTCTGCAGAGAAATTTACACAAAAATAAATGCTATATATCTATAGAGTATGTAGCAGGTTGGTTTATGGTGACGGTCATAAAAAGGTGGAAAAACAAGGATCTGTTTTCCACAGTGTCATTGATTTATTGCTGCTAGCTTTGATTTACAAACTGACATGACTAAATACGAGAAATATTTCTTTTAGCAGCCTGTCTGCAGAAACGCTCCACACTGAGTTTCTTGTTAAATGTTAAAACAAAGAAGCCAAAAACCACACAAAATCAATGTGCATTGTCGCTCATGTTGGATGGAGGGTGGACCGTCCTCTACCAGTGTTATTCATAGCTGTCTGTGAACATGGCTGGTTTAGCCCAACAAAAACTCATTTGATCTCTGAGGTTTTTTTGCTGCATATTTCTTGTGTTTGTGGGTCGGTCTGGGGGCTGAAAATAGTCCTGTCTTCCTGTCTTGTTTCCAGCTGTACAGATGTGATTCAACTTCACTTAATTACACTTGATTTATCATCAAAAATGTAATCACAGTACTTTTGATGGCATTTACTTGCTGTTTTGAACCAGAGTGCTGTCATGTATGATATTCAATTTCTGAATTTTATAATTATCAAATCAACCAGTTTAAGGTTTGTTTTAGCTGATATATATAATAAAACACATTTACCATCTTTTTGTTTGATTCCACATCTTGACTCAGGAGCTGATTCATGCTCAAAAAGACTTAGCAGAAGAGAAATATAGCTTCCAGACAATCTATTTCATGCTTTGTAATTGATTATTAGACTTTTAAAGTATATTCTGGAAGTGATGGGAACCATATGAAAGGAAGCTAAAATTGGGGTAATGTGTTCTCCTCTGGTATTGTGCCATTCGAAAGCCTTGCAGCTGCATTTTGGACCCATTGAAGATGATTTAGTGCTTTTTTTTCCCATCCAAATTAGATGAAATGAAGCTTCTCCAGGTCAGAGACAGAAATGGTTTGATTTTTATTCTTGTGCTTGGTTCTCAAAGTTCAAAACATTTTAACATCTTTTCATGTCTGTCACTTTCATTAATCAGTGCAAATGTGTCAAATGGTTGTGATATCAATTTATGGTTCATGGTGCAAAGCTATAATTGGCACTTTGTGGGAGCTGATTGGCTCGTTTCCTTCTCTTCCTGGTTTCCTGTGTGTTGTATGTTGTCCTTTAAAAGCTTTTTCAGTCACTCACACACTGTAAAAGGCCTGAAATGAGGGCGACAGATAAAGGCTTTATACTGGGTGCACCTGGTCAGTCCATCCAGACGGCACTTAGGATCAGTCAAACCCTCTCTCTCTCTCTAACTCAACTCTTTTATATTTGAAAGTTTTGGGTTTCAACCTGCTACAACTGCTGCTGCTTCAGTTTTATAAAGTCGTCATCCAGTCTGATCTCATCCTCTGGTCCTCGGCCACCGAACGGCATCACTGGGTCTGTGAGCTGCTGTTTTGAAGCCTCCGGTTTGTAATTTGTCCGTCAGCCATCTTGGTTTTTTGAAACCAGAAGAAACCCGCAAGGGCACAAGGTTGAACCGATGACAATATGGTTCTTCAAGGTCAAGGGTCATCATGACCAAAACTTAGATTTGGCCATGACAAACACTAATTATGACACAATTCCACTTAAATGTTTATAAGGATAAAATATTCAAATATGTCAACGTCACTGTGACATCACAATGTTCTGCAAAAACACTTCCAGATAGTAGAATAAAGGTTTAAGGCTCTTCAGCATTGGCTTCACTTTACAGACCAGAGTCCAGCTCCAGGTTTAGAGACAGACTTTGTTCACGACTCAAACAGACCAACAAAACAAATCAGAAACTGAGAAGTGAGTGAACGCAGCCGAGCGTGACGACACCCTGCTGCCTTATCGCTCGGCTGCAGACCTCTGAGATCGACCAGATCTAAGAGTCTTTGATGCTCGCTGCTGCCTGATCTCCGACACTGTGCTCATCATCCTCCCGGTGTGGTACAGCAGGAGTCTGAGCTCGGGGAAGTAGGCCAGGAGAAACCCTGCAGCCTGAGAGAGGAACAGGATACCAAACAGTTTCTGTGTGACATGGCTCCACTGATGGGTTAAAATCCCAGATGATATTCTCCGATCTTCTTCTTGTCAACAGATCCCAAACAGAGCCAGTGACCCACGAGCACACACACCATCCTGGAGTTTATTTTGGCTCAGTCCCACACACATCGTCCGCTGCCAGAAACAAACACTACAGCACCAAATGTGGATTAATACGCCACTGAAAATAGTCCCTAACTAATGTTCTATTTCCTCCTGCTTGTTTGATAAAAAACGTTAGGAGCCAGCTGAGCCATGCAGGCGGCCATTTTTCCCAAATGTTCTTCATTCCATCCTGAAACGGTCCCAGACTAAAAAAACATCCTTCCTCCCTGTTCCCATGGACAATGAGTCCAACTTCTAACTTAACTGACTCTCAGCACATTGATCATCAATTCAGAGTTTCATTTAAATCTTTAAATATCTGACATTTTGTGCCGAACCAGCACATTTCATCGAGATCTGAACATCTCTCACAGTTATTGTTATTGATGTTAAAGTGGTTCAGACAAACACATAGAAACAAAATAAGTTTCAACACAAACTTTGTCTAAATAAAAGACAGATGTTAATTAACCGATTTAAATTAGAAACAAAGACAATATTTGTTGAAACATTTTCATTGTCCAGTGGAGTTTGTGTTGCATCAACAGAAAAGCTTCTGCACCACAGAAACACTTAACCTCTGTAGTCCACAGCTCTCTCTCCTCCCGTCCCTCTCTTTGTCTGCCTCACTCTACCTCCATCCTCTCAGATCCAATCGATAACTTTCACTGAACAGATTGTTATTAATCCCTGAGGGTAAAACTGGAGCCATTACAGAATCAAATGAAAGGATGGAGATAAAACTACATTAAAGGGCAGCAGGGTGACTCAGTGTTTGCCCTTCAAACAGGGATCAGTTGACGTGCCCCTGAGCAAGGCACCGGCTCGGCATCAGCACCGCCGACGTTATCTCGCTCATCGTACACGGGGATTACTTTTGCTGACTGGAAGCAAAACGTCAATTTCAAAAAGTAATGAGCCGCCAGGCGAGTGAGATTAACAAACATCTTCAGATCAGCTTCTGTCTGCTAATCCCTCCAATCTGTGATTCCACTCCGATAATTAGATTAATGGACCCGCAGGCTGCTCAACACAACCACTGACAGAGGACGACTACAGACTCACAAACACAACCAGAGGAGCAATGACACTGAGGACTGAGGTCACGTCACAGTTTCCATCTCATGTGACCTTGTTCTTCTGCTCTGTTGCATTTTTTAGACTAAGATTTAAGACTTTTAAGATTAATATGAAAAGATCATCTTGTAAATATGACGTACTGTTGAATTAAAAAGCAGCCACATGGTCTAAACTTAGACTTCCATGTCTCCTTTGATTATAAAGCTGGTACAAAGTGGTGCAATGTGAATGTAAACACCCTCATCTGAAAGTGGAGAGTCAGCACTTTAGCCTCTTAGTCACCGTTTAGGACTCCCAGCAGGCCTCAGTCCTCTTTTTACATGTGTATTAACTGCATGCTGCGCTAACAAGGCAACACACATTAAACACCTGAAGCATCTCCACATTTTACTCCAGGATCACGTGTGGAACATTTATAAATATGTCATTTATATTTGTTTTTCAGAGTAAACTGGGGGAATCCTCCTCCTGCAGCTTCCTACAGCTTCCTGCAGCTTCCTGCAGCCTCCTGCAGCTTCCTACAGCTTCCTGCAGCTTCCTACAGCCTCCTGCAGCTTCCTACAGCTTCCTGCAGCTTCCTGCAGCTTCCTGCAGCTTCCTACAGCTTCCTGCAGCTTCCTACAGCTTCCTGCAGCCTCCTGCAGCTTCCTGCAGCTTCCTGCAGCTTCCTACAGCTTCCTGCAGCCTCCTGCAGCCTCCTGCAGCCTCCTGCAGCTTCCTGCAGCTTCCTGCAGCTTCCTGCAGCCTCCTGCAGCTTCCTACAGCTTCCTGCAGCCTCCTGCAGCTTCCTGCAGCTTCCTGCAGCCTCCTGCAGCTTCCTGCACATCAGGGATGATTTTAAACCGTCCGACTGCTTTAGAGATTTTGAGTTGGAATAATCAGGAAATCCACATAAACTCAGAAAGTTTTCAAATGTTGACGACACAAACTCAACAACATGGAGGACGAAAGTAAATGATTGGTTAATGTTGCAAATTCACATATTACCTTAGAATTTTAATGTTTAAAAAGTTACTTTACATATAAATATAGAGAAACTAGATCAGTTAGAGAAGTAATTTATTTGCAGTTGCCCTGATAATAAGTAACACACTGGAAACAGCTGTTTTAACAGTTGTTTTAACACCAACGTCCAAACCTCGGACCATCTGAGGAGCCTGTGAACGCAGCATCCAGCTACATGTGGAAGAACAACAGGAGAGCGTCAGCGAGGTTCCTGTGTCTTTGAAGACCGGACTTCCTCCCTGTGAGGTTTGATTTACATCCAGCCCTGTTGGTTCCACCGCGAACTTCACAAAACTACAACTAACGTCAAACACCAAAACATCAGCACAATAGTAGTTCATGAAGTAAGTTCACTTTGATGGCAGCTCTGTCCCACAGATCACAGCACAGAAGTGTAGAAGTCTGCTGTCGCTGCTACGTCTTGAGCTGCAGCTTCAAAAGAAACCGCTGGTTGTGAACAGGAAGTCTTGTGCTGAGAAGATTTGACCCCTCTGGTCCCTGTTCCTCAACCGATTGAGCCAAACCATTTTCACCAGGGTCAAAGGAAACAGATCTGTGAAACACCCTCAAACCATCTCCATCTCTTTAAGTCCTGACAGGAGGAGAAAGAGATAAAAAGAACAACTGAAACAGAAGAAAAGACAAAAAAACGCCCTTCTCTCCGTTTTCAATTACACAAACCATCCTGCAGGTTTATTTTTGGCCCACGGTTGATATCTATAGCCTCTGCTCTGAGGCATCTGTCACAGCTGCTGGTCCTTCACCTTTTCTATTATTTACATCATCGTTTACATGTGAGATATTTCACTGATGCTCTGATCCAAAGACAAAGAAACTGCAATGTTGTTTTTTTTATATTGCAGATGAAAAGCAGGCGTTTGAACGTTTTGACCAGAGCTGCAGTAAAACCACCGACTCGATTCCCGGGATGTGTGAGTGGGTACGTGGGAGTGAAGATGTGTAGGTGCAGAGAAGAGGAACGAAAGCTCAGGCAGGAGGTTTTTTCACTTCAGATTATTAGAGTGAGTGGAGCCAGGAGGCGCAGCAGGAGGGATTGATGGGGAAAAGACGAGGTGACGGGAGGAAAGGTGAGTTTTCTGTGGTTATGTGGGAATGAAGATATTGAACCAAACACGATCGGGGCTGATGTTTGGCCTCAGTGACTGAGTGATGCTGACGAAGCTTCAGTATCAATGGAGGTTAAGGTTCGTTAAGATACGTCATAACCAAGTATCAACCCACGGCGACGCCACCCATCGGCCTGTGAGCTGCTGCTCTGAACTCCAGTCTGTCATCTAATCATCAGCCATCTTGGTTTCCTGACACCAGTGGCCACGGTCTGTGGTCGTCCTCAGTCAGACGACCTGATGCAGCTTTGTTCTGTTTGATGTCCTAAAAAATTAACATCATGGGAAAAGGGCAGTGACGTAGTTTATAGAGCGACAAAGTCCACGTGGGGGTGGATGGATGGGCCAACAAAACGCAGGAACATGACACAGGAGAGTTCGATTCCCACGTAGACAACTGAGGACAGACTTCAACCCAAATCACCATCTTTTCCCAAAGCTAATCAAGATATGACCACTACTGTAGTAACCATGGTTACTATAATAAATATTGTAACCATGACAACCACGGTCAGGTAGGTGCTATTTCAGGAGATGCTCCTATCGGTCGTATCAGTTTTTGCCGTCAATACTTTGGTCTTATTTTTGTCTTGACATCCAACACCAGAATGTGCGACTGCTCCTTTTCTCCAAAATAAAAAAAGGTTCTTGACAATAAAATCAAACTGATATGATGATATTCTGCTCAGCTCTTATGTTGAAGGTCATGACGAGTCTCTTAGATCCAGTTTCACTCCAGCACTGACGGACAAAACAGAGGAATGACCTTTAAAATGCTGCAGATATCAGCTCATGCTGTGTGTGTGTGTGTGTGTGTGTGTGTGTGTGTGTGTGTGTGTTTGTGTGTGTGTGTGTGTGTGTGTGTTGTTGTTGTTGAAAATCAGGCACAAACTGTCCCAGAGTGCAGAGTAAGCTTCATATTTTACATAATAGCATTTTGCTGTTACGCTGCAGCTCCGTGCTCTGCCAAGAAAAAACCTAATCCATGTCTGTGGAGTGGGAGTTTAGGAGTTTAGGAGTTTAGGAGTTTAGGAGTTTAGGAGTTTGGGAGTTTAGGAGTTTGGGAGTTTGGGAGTTTGGGAGTTTAGGAGTTTGGGAGTTTAGGAGTTTGGGAGTTTGGGAGTTTGGGAGTTATGTTTTTTTACCAACAAGCTCAGAAGATGAAACCACCTTCAATGACATGAGAGCGAGAGTCACAGTCACTGTGTGACACTAAATTTTTGTGTTTATTCTAAAAATGGACGTAGACTCTGGGTCTGTAAAGTGGAGCCTCAAACCTGCATTCTATCTAATGTCCATCAGGGGGCGACTCCACTGGTTGTTAAAGAAGTCAGATTGTATTGAAGTCTATGGGAAAATGTCCCTACTTCTCCTTGATTTATTAGCTCAGTAAACGTTTTCCTAATGAGTTTATGGTCTCAGTCTCTAGTTTCAAGTCTTCAATACAACATGATGTTCATTTTTTAAATGATGGTCCATTTAGAGGAAAATAGACCATGAAGCAGGGGGTGGTAATGGGCGTGGCTACTGTGTGATTGACAGACTGTACCACCCAATCAGGATAGAGTACAGAGCAGGTCAACTCCACCCCTCACTCCAAGATGGCTGACGGACAAATTACAAACTGGCTTTAGGTTTAAAACAGCAGCTCAAACCAATGGGTGACGTCACAGTTGACACTCGATTGGTTCATGATGCTCTGCCTGTGTTGTGCTTGACAAATATTGTTTGGTCCAGTCTGTATAACAACGTCAACACTGAAACCATGGTGGTTTGTCCTGTTGCAGCTTGCAGGAGGTAGAGCTGCTCCGACAGAGGCTGATGCAGCTGTTTGGACAGTGATTGTGTGACGAGCCTCGAGCCTGAAGGTTTCAACACCACACGTCAGTTCTCATGAAATCCGGAGCCAGAAATGTGACTGACAGCTCCAACTTGTCATAAAACCTTCAACAGGAAAAACATTTTTGGATTCAAACGAGCGTGAAAATGTTTTGCCGATACTTTATTGATCCACTGTTTCCATGCTGCTGCAGCAGGTAAAGAGAAAACAGATGCTCATGAGGAAAAAGTCCTGGTCTCTGTCACTTCTAATAGGGTCTGAGTTTATTGTAGTGACAGAATAAAGACAGAGAGACATGGACAATAAGATATTTAGAGCATTAGAGGCTTTGGAGCTGATTTTTCATCATTACTGCTCCAAAGAATGAGCAGAACTCAGATCAGATAAAGAGAGAAACTTCAAATCAGCTCTAGAACAACACAAACACATGTGTGGAATTTTCTGTGTTATATATATATATATAACTCATATATATATATATGAGGTTGAGCTGATTCTGAAGATGTGGAGACTTGGGGACATTTTTAAATATGAGGGATGAAAAAACAGAAAAGACTGAATGTAGCTCTTGAAGGGCTTTAACATTATTTTAGGTATTAATCAGTCAGCTGCTCTGGTTAACTAAGGAGAACGACATGTCCATGTTGTGTTGGAGACAGATCATATTCTTCCTCTCTCACACATCCTTCTCAGACCATCTGGGCGCCGGCGGGTTAAAGCCTGAGGACGTTACACAGCAGCTAACGCTAACATCAAAGCCAGATACTGAGGGGAGGCTGAAAAGAGCCAGCTTAACTAACCGGTACAGGACAGCCATACAGTTTAATGAGCAGAAAAATACAGACTAAATGTCTGATGAGGGCATTGGTAAGTTGCATTATGGGAATTGAAGCATCCAGTGCTGGTGGAAGGGATTAAAAGTTGAGATACCTCAGTTGATGGATCCAGTATTTAAAAATGTGACAGGTGTCTGATGATTCAATGGGGATTCTCGTGCCCATCCGAACCTTGAAAACTGAATGGGACTGGAGTTGGACCAGAATATCTCTTCCCGCTCTGCAGCTCCTCACCATTGTTGTCGTTTTAATCAGAAAGTCGATTACAGTCTTCCCTGATTCCCACATAGATTTTATCCTCATCGTTTACATGACAAGAACCCAAGTCCTTCCGTCTGTTGAACAGTTTGAACTGAGCAGAAAGAAAAACTTTAAATGAACTGGGGAATCTGCTGTTTCCTGCTGTGTCTCTGGTCATTGTCACTTCCTCCCCTGCAGCAGCGATGACGAGCGACACCAAATGTCCAACAGGTCCCGGCTTCACGCCGTTAAAGCGACGGATGTGTGAGTGTTAGTGCGAGATCTCTGACTCAGTCTGTCCTTCACCCGGACGTCTCTCCATGAAGACGTGGAGGAGCTGAGGACATCCCCTCCTTTCTGGTCTATTTTCCTCTAAATGGACCACCATTTAAAAAATGAACATCATGTTGTATTGAAGACTTGAAACTAGAGACTGAGACCATAAACTCATTAGGAAAACGTTTACTGAGCTAATAAATCAAGGGAGAAGTAGGGACATTTTCCCATAGACTTCAATACAATCTGACTTCTTTTAACAACCAGTGGAGTCGCCCCCTGATGGTCATTAGAGAGGATGAAGGGTTAAGGCTCTTAATTATGAACGGCCTTGTTCTCATTGTGATGATCCTCCGATGGGAGGAGTTTGGTTGTTCGTTTGTCTTCAGGTTCAACTTATTATTTATAATAATTCACATCTGTGATGTTCAGCTTTGACCCAGGCTGTGACATCATAGACATTTAATCCAGCGCCGCCAGACAAACCACAGAGAAGATCCTTCGCCTCATGTTGTAAACGTCATTCGATCTGGTTTTCTGCGTCACGTTGTGCGTTCAGCTAACAGCTGCACCACAGATTTCAGCTTTAAAATGGGATGTAAGTTCATTTTTTTGGAGTCTTAAATGGCGGCAGAGTCTCCATTTCATCCACATTTCATCATTTTTGTTTTCAGATTATAACCATCAGTCTTGGCCGACGTGTCTGACACAGAAGCATCAACAGCGCGATTATTGCTGAACTTTTCAAATTAGTGTGGAAAAATGTATTTGGAGCTATTTGCTAGAGAAAGGAGAGAGGAGGAAGAAAGAGAGAGAGGAGAAGTGCTGCGCTAGTTGTATCCAGGCAGAGGGAGAGAAAACCTGTCAGGGAACTACCCACAATGCCCCTGTGTACTCACATAATCTGCCACCCTCCCTCCTCTGAAACACTTGCACAGACACACTCCAATAAGGCGAAGTGCTTAACTCAGCAAACGGCAGGCCAAGCTGCCATCAGTCCTGTCGTCTCCTGACTCACCCTTTGTTTTCCTCTGTTTCTGTCTGTTTCTGCTCCTCGCTCTGTTTCCTGTTTCCAGCAGAGCGTTTGTGCAACTATGTTTACAATGTTGGATCATAGCCATCATCGTCGGGAGCGTTTGATTTCAACAGCTCAGCTCACTGGTATCGAAACATAACATCTGCTGATATTTGTTCGTCGCATGTTTGAGACACAGGCTGAAAAAATTGGAAGAAAATATTTTCCTTTTTCAACAACAGTGTTATACAGTGGTTGTAAATATTGTTGAGTCAGTGGGCGTTAGGTTTGTGATGTAATCAGCTGTAATCATGTATGAAATAAAAACTGATGAGTGAATTCAGTCTTTAGACGAACTGATGATTCAAGACGTTTCTTCTTGTACATAACTTTGGGAACATGTACGTGTCATGAAACAAACATTAGGCCAGTGACTTGAACATGGTAATGACATTTGTGACTGTGAAGAATTCCTCAACCCAAAAACAGCAGACATTAGATCCTGAGTTCGGTGACTCAGTCATGAGCTTAGAAATTCGTTGGTAACTTATTTGATTCAAACTTCTTCTTGGATGGGAACTTTGGGAACTTGATATTTGACTCAGATTCAACCACAAAACCAACTAAGTGTTTATTTACATAATCTACACGTTTGACCAATGCAGCACATCAAACCCTCAAAGTTGCAGCTAATGACTAACACCTGTTGTGGTTCTGTTGTTTTCCTGGCAGGACTTTCTGTTTCTTCAGAACCAGTCGTCTGTCAGATCTGTGGTGTCGTGTCGGCTGGCGTTGGCTCGATAAACAAAGTTTTGGTCCGGCAGCGGCTTGACCACTAGGAGCAGCAGAGGAATGTCGCTGATTTATCCCGACTATCAGATACACAAACTAGTCTGTGCTGCGCTCGACTGAAAACCACACTCAAACAAAACCAGGTCTCTGAGAGAAAACAGAGCAGCGAGGACGGGATGAAAATGGAGCTTTTCACCGTATAGACGAACAAACTGTGAGCTGATGTCTGAATGTAACACTGAGATAAACACCAGACAGCAGGAGGTGGTTGGGTGAGATGTCATGTCTGAGCTGAAGGACCAGAAAACAGTTTGTGCAGCATTTTTTCTGTTTCCCGTTTACACTGAAGCTGCCAAGCAAATGTCATGACACCAAAAAACAACCATTATATCATAAATATGAAGCTGCCTGACCGTTTCTGTCAAACCATCAACAAATGTATTCGCAAAGGCTCCATTCAATGTATTTCTACTGATACTTGACAAAACCAAATGCAGAATTACTGTCTGGAAATATTTGACAACCACTGCAGCCAGTGATAACAAAGCTTTGTCCTGAACATGCTCCTGAGTCACACATCCCGACTGAACCCTGAACAAATGTCCCCGTTAACTCCATTCGTACATTTTCACTCTCCGTAGTGACACAAACCTGCAGGGGGACTGTTTGCCAAGTTTCAGGCCTGTTTAATAATATATAACTCCACTCTATGTATATATAATTTATTTGAAAAAGAAACTGTGACACAGAACTTAGCCTCACTGTAATAAGTCAGGCTTTTCAGTGCATTCGGAGGAAGTACTGTCCTGTTTTCTTCTGCATGTCTGCATGAGATCATCTTCTTCTTCATCCCCTATTACAGTGAACAGAGTCTTTACTGAGTCACATATATAATTAGCTGAGGTTGAGCTGAGTCTGAAGATGAGGAGACTTGGAGACATTTTAAAAATTAAAAACAACTCTATAAGGAAAAACATAAAATTCCTTCGTCTCATCAAAGTCCTGGAGCTGAGTGAGAGCATCACTGTGTGTATAGACTTAAATAAGGCCGTTTGAATGATTGACCGGTGCTGCCTCAGGTCTCCCCAGGCTACGGGCCTTGCCCAGATTTAGATTTTCTGGCTCCAGGATTATAGAAACCCAGAGTTGTTCTCCCGGTTCTGGCCTGAACGCAGCTTTTGCCGACTGACGCTGCCTCTTTGTTTCAGATGACGTTTTCATCTTTGTGCTGTTTTCTTTTAAATGTGTGTTGCTGTCCTGTCAGCCCTCAGGTCTGACAGTGACTGGTTCTCTGGTAAATAAATAAAGCTGCGCTCAGGCTGCCGTCCTCTGGGGCTCAGAGCCGAAGCTTTCACCCCTGCTGGGACCGGACGTGTGCAGCCAAATCCTGCACCACAGACACACTCCTGCCATCCAAATCCCTGTTTAATACCAGGACATGACAGACTAATGGAGAGGGGTGAGGTCGGGGGGTGGGGGTAGAAAGAAACAACACCCCAGTACACTCAAAAACACACTGAGCCTTTGGCAGGACACCTGAACATCAAACAGTCCTGCAGACAAAGCTGCATCAGGTCGTGTGACTGAGGACGACCACAGACTGTGAACTAGACTCTGGAATGTAAAAATATGTCAGATTGTATTAAAGTCTATGGGAAAATGTCCCTACTTCTCCCTTGATTTATTAGCTCAGTAAACGTTTTCCTAATGAGTTTATGGTCTCAGTCTCTAGTTTCAAGTCTTCAATACAACATGATGTTCATGTTTTAAATGATGGTCCATTTAGAGAACAACAGTTGGCATAAACAGATTGTTTTGGGGAAGTAGAAACAAGTTATAAACATCAGACTGATACAGTATCGCTGACCCTTGATCATTTTTAGCTCTGTGTTTGGTCTCCCACACCTCCTAAGAAAAATCTGCCTCTTTAGCTGCTAAATGCTCCACAACATTCACCTTCTTTATCGTTCAGCCACTCTGTGTTGGGTCGGTAGCTTTTGGTCGATTGTTGGAGCTTTTATTTTGGTAAAAACAGCTGCTAAAAATGGGGCTTTGTCGTTTTTGTCTTCAGGTTAATTTCTTCCACATTTTACGTGAAAAGAACTTATTTTTAGTCATAACTCACGTGTGATCTTCCCCCTTTTGTTCAGCCTCGGTCCAGACATTGAATCCATGGATGTAAAATTATTAATTACTCTAAAATAAATCGTCCAGTTTATGTTTCAAGTAAAACTGAGAGTGTTGGTTTGAGCTGCAGCTGAATCCACTGAGAGAACCGGAGTCTTCAAAGCCTCAGAACAATGGAAGCAACCATCAAACACCATCTCAACACAAACACACACATGCTTGTAAGCATCCAGGTGCATTTGAACTTGTGTACATGTGTGTACGTGACTTCACACACACACACACACACACACACACTGTTTCACCCCAGCTTTTCTCTTGTGTGTTTTGTTCGTCCACCTGAGGCCTCAGAAAACTGTGTTTCTCTGGCGTCTACAGGGAGACGAGATCATCGCCCTGCAGGCACAAAATAACAAGCGCTGGACAGATTTTCCTCTTCTCTCCTGCCTTTGTCTGTCAAACACGTTGGGCATGAAATTAAACCTCATCACGTAAGGAATATTTCACCCTTTAACAGAAGCAGAAAACACTGAATATACATGTAGATGTTTTGGTGCGAGTGTCCTGTCAGTCAGTCAGATTTCAGACGGACTGGAGCTGCAGCTCCAGCAGAGACGAGCAGGGGATCAGCTGTCTGGATGCACAAAGACGCGAAAAACAAATCAGGGCCATGTTTCCTCTCCAAGAGACAGCATCAGCTAAATCATGCAGAGTCAGTCTCGTCAACAAACTGCAGGGCAAACGGGCTCTGATGTGCCCCACATAAACTGAACAACCGCCTGACGCCGAGAAACCACAGGAATATACAACAGGCTTCTGCTGCCAAACATGTCTGGAGGAAACATCGCTGCCTGGTTAAATATATGTATACATATATACTTCTGTTGGGTTTGATGGACACACAAAGCGAAAACACCTCTGGCTGTTTGATGGTACAATTTACCAGTGTTCCCTAAACGCCTCACACAGATGCCAGCTGCACCAGGCATCATTAGGGCCCCACAGAGCACCATGGGAGGTTTAAGGGGGGTTTATAGTTTTCATTGCAAGTGTGCATGAGATGCTGCAAGGGCCCAAAATGGTATATAGAGGAATGGGTCAGCACCAGACCTTGTTACCATGACAACACCAAAACATGTTCAGGTACAATTGTGGGTTTGGGTCTTTTGTCTTCACTAGTTTTTTTTTATTTCCCTTCCCTTCACTTCCTGTTTGTAAACGAAACAATAATGTTGGATTATTAAAGTTATCATCATACGACAAATAACGACTCACAGTTCTGGCTCTGAATCACCACTGAGCTCTGAGGTAATGGGTCTAACCTTTACACCTTTTCCCTGCGGTTGCTTACAGTTTTTTAGTCCCATGGTTACCAAGTCAAAGTCCACATCTCCTCAGGTACTGATCAAATATCAGGGTGTTCTCTCTCAAACCCAACTCTCCGTGACGTCCCCGTTGGTTTGTGAGCTGCTGTTTTGAGGAGATTTGGAGGAGAAGGTGGAGCTGAGGAGGAGTGAGGGGTGGAGCTGACCTGCTCTGTACTCTATCCTGATTGGGTGGTACAGTCTGTCAATCACACAGTAACCACGCCCCCTAATCCATCCCCTGCTTTATGGTCTATTTTCCTCTAAATGGACCATCATTTAAAAAATGAACATCATGTTGTATTGAAGACTTGAAACTAGGGACATTTTCCCATAGACTTCAATACAATCTGACTTCTTTAACAACCAGAGCCCACGTCCACTTTTATAGACAGTCTATGGCCCGAACTCTTTTCTGGGTCGAGATATGGCTTGTGAGTGTGTGAAGGGGGACACTGGAGTCGGACCTTAATTAAAAACATTTCCTCGTTATGTTGACTTTGGTTGTAATTAAATCCCTTGATCGTTTCTAGGAGACCCTGCAGCGGCTCAGGTCACATCAGTGGTCACTGGTTAACATGAAGCAGTTTGAGGACGGGCACATACAAGTTGTCTCCAGCTGCCTGATGAGAATCAGAATAGGAATCAGATGAGTTATTTATTGTATTTGGAAAAACAAGGAAGCTGCGCATGATCTTCTGAAGACGACGCTCTGGGGCTGAGACCTTTTCTGAGTCGCCGTCTCCTGGATCGTGCATCGATCTGAGTGGAGTCAGACAGACTCTCGCTGGACGCAGCAGAGAGCTGACTCTTAATGGGCGGCTCTCGGAGTTTGATAAGTTGCCAGCGCGCCTGCAGGGGCTTATGGGATTGAATGGAGAAAGAGAGAGTTTATGACACTGACATTTACATTGACAGTGGAGGTGGATGTAGTCGAGTCTGACTGCAGAGAAACATCAGTCAGAGCTGCTTCAGTTTGTCAATGTGACTCAGGTTGTAAAAAACATCATGGAGCTGAAATATTTCTTATCAATAAAATCTGTTTATCTATGTTTTTGTGGACTGTGGAGGTGGAGTCAGGGTGTGGTCACTGAACCCAGCACCAAGACTGGAAACGGGCGATCTGGTGGCTGGTTTCTGTTTCCTGTCTATCAACTAAAGAAATAAAATGACCCAGAAAACCTGACAATGACATCACAGAGGCTACGTCCATCTTTATTTCGAGACTATGGTCCCAACATGAGGGCAGGGCCCCCCTATGGGGCCACAAGATAAATTAAAGGAGTAGCAAGACAATTAAAAAGGACAAGAAAATAATCTTGTCTTTCAAATAAAAGGACCTGAGAGGGAAAAGTCAGTACAATGGTTTCACCAGCCAAAAACAAACCTCCTCACAATATGTCATATTCTCTTATTTTAAAAGACTCAGCTGACTGTGCAGCTCAGTCTCTCCCTCCTGATCCAGGCTGAAGGAATTCATCATCCACAGACATTTTAATAGTATTACCACATGTGGAGAGAGAGGAGGAGGGGGGAGGATGGGGGAGGAGAGAGAAGAAAATGTATGAGTCAAATGAGAGAGAAGTTCAGAGGAAGGGAGGACAGAGGCCCAGAGCCCGTTCTCCTTTCAGATCCCTGCCTGTCAACACACCACCGACCAGCAGCAGCCAATGACAGTCGCTGCCGTAGACAGATGAAGTGTAGGGATTTACAGAGCAGCACAAACACCTTTGTGCCTAAATTTAAGTTTAAAGTAGGAAGTTGAGGCTGCAGAGCCCACAGAGCTGCAGCGTTGGAGAAGCTCTGACCATCACATCACAGTCTGGTCAAAGTCAAAGTCCCTCACATCCTCACACTCAACTCATCAGCTTCAGGACTAAATGTTCAGCTGCTGCCTGATATATCCACCACTGACAGGTAACCATGGTAACCAGGTGATCAGTGTTATTGACTCCACCTATTAATGTCATGATGTTAAGGTCATTCATCAGCAAGAGAACGTAAAATAGGAATTTAAAATACTATGAAATGATGTGAAAAAACAGCAGCCATTGTCTGTTAAACTCATCAAAAAGGAAATATCGCCTGCTTTTCTACATGAGAACCATCCTGCACCATAAGCTGAGCTCTGTTCCTTAAATCACTTGATATCTCCAGTAAATCCCTGAGCCTCCGCCGTCATCCAGCCAACATATGACATGACAAGACAGAGCAGAAGTGAACATCTCGGGGAGGGGGGGTGTTGAATATGGGCTTATTTCAGTGGATTATGGCACATTTTTCCACCTGGAGTTAATTTATAGACACATGAAGTGGAGGGAGGCTTCATCTGAGAGAAAGAGAGAGAGAGAGAGAGAGAGAGAAAACTGCATCTAATTACAGTAAAATGAAGCCAGGTGAGAGGGAGGTGACGAGGAAGACACAGATGGATAATGATACGGGATGAAGAGGCAGAGAGAGAGAGATAGAGAGAGCTCAGCGGGGGGACACTGTTCATCCCCCAGGGGAGCAGGGACTAAGGAGGGGGAGTCGGGGGGAGGAGAGGGAGGAGGACAGGGCTGCGTCACAGTTAAATAAAACCCTGACACTGGGACCCGCGACCTGCTGCAGGCTTTGTTTTTCATTATCACCTCCTGTAGGTGTCGCGTTCGCATTCACAGCTACAGAAGACCCATGTGACGGGCGCTGATGTCACGGTGGACACCTGAGTCATCGCGTCCCATCGCCACTCGACATGACCTGATGATGAAGAGTGGCCACTTTTATGACAGACTCCGCAGAAACAGTCCATCTTTCAGCCAAATCACCAGTTAAATAAATGGTTTTTAATAAGGGATGAGCCAGTGGATATAAATACTACAAGGAAGACATGAACCACAACTCCCAAGATGCATTTCAATAGGAAACAGTGCCGACATTTTCATTACGTACACAGCTATGAAGTTCCAAGTTCCCAATGTGAAGACTGATCACCTCTTGAAGTCGACTCAAAAAGCCAGATCACCAAAATCCAAGATGGCTGCTCTACGCATCAACAGAAGTGAATGCTGTTGTAATTTCCTGTTTAGCACTTTTGTCTTATTCTATCTGTGAACATGTTGCCACAGTTTCTATCTGCACAAAACACAGTGTAATGTGTTGTTACCAACTAGTATTGCTGACAACAACAACAACACGCAACAACAATAACGACCAAGGTTCAGATTGTTATGCTAGTAGCAGCTAATGTAGCCTGGAGCCTGCAGCAGAGATGGTGGAAGGGCTACAGATGATTGGCCATCTCACTTCTTCCAAACATCTGACCAATAATCAATTAGGTATTTTGAGCTTGTTAGCATTAGCATTAGCATCAGCATCAGTTTCCCCGTCGTATTTATACAGAATAGACAAAAAAAAAAAACAGTGAAGAGGAGGAATTCTTAGACTCACTGATTTCAGAGTGTGAACTTTCTAATTAAAACACCAGGCTCACACCCACAGAGCTGCTGTTTCAGCTGTTTCAGCCAACACCACAACACAAGTGTTAAAACGTCATGAACGTGTGTTTCTGTTAAAAAGGGTAAAGGCTAAAAGGGATTTAATCTCTGCTTTTTAACAGCTGCTAACCTTTTTCAAAGGTTCCTAAAAAAACCTGAAGAAAAAGTGAAATATTTCATTTCATTCAGGACAAAAATCGACTGATTAAAGTTATTACCAACGATTCAACGTTAAACCACAACAACCAGCAACCCTCCTGAAATAGCGCCCCCTATGATGGCAGACATACTTGGACCTTGGTTGTCATGGTTACAATAATAAACATGTGTACCACCCTTCATTACCATGGTTACTATAGTAACGCTCATATGTTGATTAGGTTTTAGAAAAGATGGTGATTTGGGTTAAAATAAGTACGTCGTCAACATTAGACGATCTCTGTTGTCATGGTAACAATAATGGATGATACAAACAACATAAACTGCTGCTGTCACATGGGAATCGAACACAGCTCTCGTGTTATATTCCATCCACCACCAACCTCCTCCTGGCTTTGTCTCTCTATAAACTACGTCAGCGCACTTTTCTCTCCTGTCGTCGTCACTGCGACCACTAGGTGTCGCCTAGCAACAGAATGATGACGTCATAATAACCTGCTGACAGTCGACCAATGGGCTCGTTTACAGTAATATAAACAGAAAAAGAAAAACAAACCAAACAGAGTGAATCATGTTTCAATAATTCATGAATTAAAGCGTCTGACGCTGCAGTTTGTCCGTTTAGAGTCAATCCACAGAAAATGAGTCAGCAACTATTTTAAATGTTTGAATAAATTATCAGGAAAAAAACCCAAACAAACAAACAAGCTTCAGTATTGAACATTATCATCTTTCTATTTTTTGACTAATTGAAAACAGACAAGAGACCAATTAGAAATAAACAGTCAAAGGCTGAAATGTTGTTGGTAAAATGGTGGCTCCTGTTATTAGAAAGGTCCAGATGTTTTTTATAATATAACACAATCACAAGCAGTGGTTTCCAACCTTTTCTGAGTTTTCACTGGAAACAACAAATCTTAGGAAAACATCCCACAACATTTTATCAGTCCAGCTTCAGAACAGTAGAAGGTCTTGGTGTCAGTATTAAGTCCAACAATTATTGCAATGTAGTTCACAGTTCACCCCAGATACCAGCTCCGTGAGCTGGACTGGGGCACAGAGAAAGGTCTGCCAGAGGAGCACTGGACCAGGAGCTGGGTCAGATAAGAACCAGGACCTGGACCGGGAGCTGGGTCAGATAAGAACCGGGACCTGGACCAGGAGCTGGGTCAGATAAGAACCGGGACCTGGACCGGGAGCTGGGTCAGATAAGAACCGGGACCTGGACCAGGAGCTGGGTCAGATAAGAACTAGGACCTGGACCGGGAGCTGGGTCAGATAAGAACTAGGACCTGGACCAGGAGCTGGGTCAGATAAGAACCGGGACCTGGACCAGGAGCTGGGGCAGATAAGAACCAGGAGTTGGGGTCAGGGATGAAGGTGTTTCAGTGACACATCCTGAACTCCTGAGATAAACATCTGGAAGCTATGTCTCTGGATTTAACACAAAAAGTTCAGGAGCAGCCACATCTGTGTGAGACCTTGGTTCAGATCGGCCTCGTCTCCTTCCCTCCAAAAACTAAAATGAACAAATAAGGACGTCGGTAAAAACAACAAGCGATCACAATAAACAGGACCTTGTCTGCAGTAAAACAACAGTCAGAGAGAAAACAGCTCTGTTGTAATTGTTAACACAGGGCTGAACGCACACACACACACACACACACACACACGCACACACACACACACACACACTTCCAGGAACCGATCAGACTGTGATAGGTGGACTCTGTGGGTGTGTGAGACTGAGGGGGGGTGAAGCTTTCCGATCAAAACAAGGCTGGTACACTTTGCCCATGTAAGGCCATTTTTCTCCTTCTCTGGTTAAACAGCAGCAATTTGTGGTGAAAGCCTCAAAGAGAGAGAGAGAGAGAGAGAGAGAGAGAGAGAGAGAGAGAGAGA